>CM060100.1:11433550-11556050 GCA_030522485.1 Stenchaetothrips biformis
AGTCAAAGTTTTAAAACCTAGTGGTTTTATGGCCGACGAGCACCGTTGTTTCCGAGAAAAAAAAAAGAAAAACAAGTTGTTTGTTTTTTTTAG
The DNA here is from genome assembly GCA_030522485.1 of Stenchaetothrips biformis. Lineage (NCBI taxonomy): Eukaryota > Metazoa > Arthropoda > Insecta > Thysanoptera > Thripidae > Stenchaetothrips > Stenchaetothrips biformis. The sequence continues at coordinate 11,433,644 of CM060100.1, forward strand.
TGAGGATGGCTGTGACAGCACGCCCTGCCGACAGGTCAAGCTGCCCGCCGCACAACAAACACCCTCACCGCCGTTGAGGTAGGAGCGCGCGAATCAATAGCAACACAGTGGGCGACCTTCAACCCGGACCGCGGGGCGCCAGCGGCAGCAGCGGGGCGCGGTGAGGCCTCCCCTGGAAGGCCGGCCGAAACAAAGTGGAGGAAGAGCAGCGCGTTTTAAGGCTGCAGTGAAAGGGAGGGGAAGAGAGGCGGCGAGAGGAGTGCTATCTGGATCGCATTGAAAGACGAGAGCCAAGCTTGCGCGGTCGTAAGGCGAAAGGCAGCGAAGAGCCGCCGAACGTAACAACATTCGCACTCCCTCGCACTCGGACGCGCCATGAATGCCAGAGAGAGAGAGAGAGAGAGAGAGAGAGAGAGAGAGAGAGAGAGAGAGAGAGAGAGAGAGAGAGAGAGAGAGAGAGAGAGCACTCGGCATCAGCAGCCTCGAGGGCGTCGAGGCGAGCCAAGGGCCCAGGAGGGCTGGCAAAGGGTGCACTGTTATTCAACGAATGTGACGTCATATTCGTTTGAATGTGAATTTTGTCACGTTCGTTTGAATATGATGTCACATTCGTTTGAACGTGACTCGGCCGTTAAAGAAGGGGGTGTCACATTCGTTTGGACGTGCGTCAACATTCAAACGAATGTGACGTCATATTCAAACGAACGTGACAACATTCACATTCGAACGAATATGACGTCACATTCGTTGAATAACAGTGTGTCGGTATCCAGGAGTGGTCAGTCACACACACCGTTGGGGACGGGGAGGTTTGCGCGCCGGACAGCTGGGGGGAAAAGAGCCAAGTTTGCGTGGCTCTCGGCGAGCTGCTGCGTGCGCGGAGGACCATTGTTCAAGTGTATCACCAGGACGGTGGGGGTCTGGCTGGGGGATCTAGGCTGCACTGCGCCGGCAACTGGAGCCGGATCTGGGGCCGGATCTAGGGCCGGATCTGGAACAGGATCCGGGACACGATCTGGGACGGGATCCGCTGGGGTGGTGAAGTTGGATCCGATGCACATCTCGACTCCCAATCGAACCGTATTCCTACCAACCCGGTTCTCTCCTCTTTTTTTTTCCTGACAGCTGCGTCACTGTGCCGTTGTCCACCTCCAGGCCCTCGAGGGGCGGGGGGGACATCAAGCCGGGACGTGGAGGCGGCGCGGCGGGGCACAGGGGGGACATTAAGGGGCGGGGCAGGGGAGGGGAGGGGGAGGGAAGAGGGGGATACGTGTGCCTGCTTCCAGATAAGACTGCAGGAACGAGATGGACAACTGGGTGATGGAGCCCGGGGGAGAGAGGAAGGGAGAGAACGAGAGAAAGAGAGAGAGAGAGAGAGAGAGAGAGAGAGAGAGAGAGAGAGAGAGAGAGAGAGAGACAGAGACAGAGAGGGCCACGCACCTGCTTTGCCTCCCACGCATCAATATCTAACTCACGCCGACTACGGCCGAAAGGAAAAGAGCACTCCGTTTAGGAACAAGGATGTCGAGGAAGGGTACTTTACTTGGCTCATTTGAAATGGGGCAGAAATATCGTCTCAGACGTCAGAATTTGTCAGCATAAAATAATAAAAATACGTCGGCAGAAGAGCCGCTCGGAAACGTTGTGGACCGCTCGACCATTGTTCTGGTCGCTCCGCCTTCTTGCAGTGGACGCGCTAAATCGGGGCGACGGGGCGCGAGGTCACAGCCGAGGCGGCGGCCGCCGACGATTTCGCGCGCTGCTTGAGATGCAGATCCCCGCGTTAAGCGCCTCTCTCTCTCTCTCTCTCTCTCTCTCTCTCTCTCTCTCTTTCTCTTTCTCTCTCTCTCTCTCTCTCTCTCTCTCTCTCTCTCTCTCTCTCTCTCTCTCCCTCTCTCTCTCTCTCTCTCTCTCTCTCTCTCTCTCTCTCTCTCTCTCTCTCTGTCTCTCTCTCGCATCGAATGTCAGCAAGTCGCTCCGTAAATTACGTTTACGAGCATTATGCGGCCATTGCGGGCAAAGCCAGGCGATGCCCAATCCAGTCTCTCTTTCTCGCCCGACCCGGGTTTAGGACCCGGTATGGGTTCCAAGGGGCCGGGTTCGGTTCCTCCCAAAGTCCCGCGCACAAATCAAGCGCCAGGGGCACATGCTCGCGTTTTAAAACTCGCGCACTCCATCATCATGCACTACTAGGGCAAGGTGGCCTGCACTTCGGAAAATGGAACGCGCCGTGTGTGTGTGTGTGTGTGTGTGTGTGTGTGTGTGTGTGTGTGACTGGTGTGTCCGTTGTATGACCTCATCCCGACCGGTGGCCGGTTGATCCAATAACGGAGCGCCATCCGCTTTGGCTTTAATTGCCGAAAACGCCCCGCCAGCCCTGGCAGCGGTTCGATTCCCACTCCCTTCCGCCATTATTCCCCCCTTCCCCTACATGCTCGCCGTCATCGCGCCAGTCCCTCCACACGGCTCGGCGCGCGGCCCTGTTTCCAGTTTCAAAGACAACAGAAAATGCGGTTGCTTTCCTTTTTTTTTTTTTTTTTTTAAATCAGCAGGCTACGAGTGCGTCCTCTCCGCCGACACATGAATAAGGCACCCGAGGGGAAAGGGTTTTGAAAAATGACTGCATTTTAAATCAAAAGGACTCTCAAATAATACACCGCCCCTCTCTTTTTCGGTCTCATTAGCTCATTATAAGGGAAAGCCTGTGTGTGTGAGCAGGGGGGGGGAGGGGGGGGAGAGGATGGGCTGCTGTTGTGACCGAGCTCCCCCCGCGCTGGAGGCTAGAGGCTGGTTTAGTGGTACGCGACCCCTTTTGTTTACCTGTGAATAATATGCGAGTGGGAATAACGCCTGGCTATACACCATTGTTCACACTCACACTCGCACACACGCGCGCCTTCGAGCGATAGTCCGGCCGACACACACGGATAAAAATGGATTCGCGGTCGCAGCTAATATGTTAGCTGTTATTTCTTTAGCTGAGAAATGTAGTTAGTGCAACTAAAAAATCAGCTCCGGCAGCAAACATTTGGCGCCTTCACCGAGGAGGCAGCAAACAAAAACAAAACAAACGGTGGGGCAGAGCGGGCAGAGCCGACCTCGGGGCCCCCATCTTTACTGAATGAGGGAGGAGTGGGGGGGGGAGATTGCACGGCAAAACCAACATGTTGTGCAGAGCAAGTCACCACTGCGGCCCCTATAGCTGAATGGCCCCACTGCCTCCAGGTTGGTGCCGGAACGGGGGGGGGGGGCAGCCGGCCCACCGGTACATTAGGTTATCCGAAACACGATTCTTTTTTTTGTTTCCCCTTTCCTGACCTTTCTTTTAGTTTTTTGTTGTGTGACGGGGGCGTGGCTCACGCCTGTCAGCAAAACGCCCGCCGGCTAGCCCACGTGGCTGTCGCGGTGGAACGGCGCTCGCCCCATTTGTGTCAAGCACCCCGCACCGCACCGCTGCGGCTGAGTGGCCGTGCGGCTACGGTCCACGCTCGCCAAACCGAAGATCACGGGTTCGGAACGCGCCACGATTGACCTCTTTTTTTTCTTCTTTTTTTTCCTCTCTTCTCGTTGAGCTTTCAATAAGGTGTGAAGTGAGTAGGCGGCTGGCGGCGCGCCAAGCCGAGCACTGCATTCCGGAACACGCAGCCTTCCACTGCATGGCCCGGCGGCGCTAAAGAGGGCGGCGCGGAAATTGGTGACGGCCAATTGTTATTATTGCTCGTCCGATCGCCATAACTCTGTGCCGCGCGGTCCCAGCAGAGCGTGCTGTCTGTCTCTCTCGCACTCGCGGGGCGAGGGGGGAGGAGGGGGACGAGGTGCGACTGGGACCGACGGGCTTCCGGCGGCAGCTCGGACTCAGTCCGGCCGAAAAACGAGTGATGTATTGCCGGAGCGCCACTCGCAGAGGATGAGAAATTCGGCGGAACTCGGCCACGCCCCGCGCAGATACGCCGCCGCTCCGCCGCGCGCCCTTGAGACATATACCAGACAGCGCGCCCGGTTTTACAAATTATGAAAAATTTGAGCTCGCCGCCGCCGCGCAAATACAGCGAGGACGGACTGGAGAGGGAGAGCGACGAAGATAGAAAGAGAGGGGGAAAAAAAAACATTCACACACACACAACAAAAGCAAGAGCCGAGGCCGGCAGAGAGAATAAAGGAAGTGCAGCACTGAATCAGAACCTGTTTGCCCAGGAAAAAGGCAGGCTGCAAATCTCTTCTGAACGATTGGAATGAAGAGAGGCCTGTGTACACAAGCTGTGTGTGACAGAGACAGAGAGAGACTGAGAGACAGAGAGAGAGAGAGAGAGAGAGAGAGAGAGAGAGAGAGAGAGAGAGAGAGAGAGAGAGAGAGAGAGAGAGAGAGAGAGAGAGAGAGAGAGAGAGAGAGAGAGAGAGAGAGAGAGAGAGAGGGAGAGAGAGAGAGCGTGTGCGATGCACGCCTGTGTGTGAGGGAGCGCGTGTTCGTTTGGCGTGCGCTGTGTAATGGCTGCGCAATAAATCAAAATCGACTGCGCGAACAAAGGACAGCCGCGCGGCAAAATCAAAATCCTTTTTCCTGGGTCACTTTAGCGGCATACCAAGGTCACAGGCAAACACCGCCCCCCCCAAAAAAAGCAAAAAAAAAACCAGGGGACCTTCACTTTTATTCATGCAGGCCTTGATGGCAAACCGCGCGACAGCGAGCCGCAACCGCTGGAACTTTATGTTTCGTGTAATGCATTTGGAGGTCTCAACTTCCTCTTTATCCGGCACACTGTGCCCCCCCCCCAACACACACACACACACACACGTTCTCATAAACACTGGCGCGCAAACACATTCGCATTCATGCAAACGCCTACTGCTGGCGCGGATATCCCTGATTGCATAGGCAACACTGAAAGTACCCTTGAAAAAAAAAAACACAAGAGAAAAAGGCCACACACTGCTCAAAGAAAAAACCCTTAAAATCCAAAATATAAATTAAATTTTTATCAATTTTTAATTTTTTTTGGTCAAAATTTGTCCTGCGAAAGTTTGAATATTGTTAAAGTTCTGGCTGTTAATTTTCCGTCCCACTCCCAGGTTGGCAGTAGTGTCCTTCGCTGACATGGGCGCCGCGCTGACACGCGTCGAAGCCAAGATAATGTGGCTGACAGGCCGGCCTTATCTCGGTGGCGCCGTGTCAGGCCGAGTGTCAGGCCGCGCGTCCGGTGTTTGGTTCAACAGCAAGTCGTCATGGGCAGACTGGGGCCGCGGCCGCGCTCTGAGGAGTTGCCGCATTCCATTGATTGTTCGTCTCCAACAAAGACGCGGCGGAACCGGCTCAGAAATGTTGCCTCGTTTCAGACCAGATCAAATTTGTACTAAGCCCGCAAAATGGAAACACTGGAGACTTTGGAGTTTCCAAACGGTCACAGACTTTTCCCCCTGAAAAAGTTGTCCGAATATTTCACAGATTCTTTGTAACAGTAGATTTTCTCCCCTTTTCAAAATACCTTTTAAGTCTGGTAGGGTTGCATTTTTTTTTTCTTACAATATTGCCAATGACAGGGCCCTCTCCGTGCGACCTTGCCCATCCGAGCCACTTTGTCACGGGTTCAAATCCCCCTCAAAGCACCCTTTTTTTTCCCCCCCACCGTCCTTTCCTTCGGTCTCGGCGAGGTGGCGGCGGCGGCTCTGGTGGCGCCTTGCCGCACGGCAGCTCGCCTGTCTCTCTCGCATTCGCGGGCCGCGGCCGCACCGCCTGTCTCTCTCGCACTCGCGGGCCGCGGCCGCACCGCCTGTCTCTCTCGCACTCGCGGGCCGCGGCCGCACCGCCTGTCTCTCTCGCATTCGCGGGCCGCGGCCGCACCGCCTGTCTCTCTCGCACTCGCGGGCCGCGGCCGCACCGCCTGTCTCTCTCGCACTCGCGGGCCGCGGCCGCACAGTGGGACGGAATCCGCCCGCTGCGGGTGTGGCGGCACGTACTGACTGCGCACCACGCCAGAAACCACTCACTCCCTCGCAACAAAGTTTAGGGCGGCGGCGGCGGCGGGGATTCCCTTTCACTTTGAAGTTCACAAGTCTTTGCATGGGGTACAAATATCGCCTCTTTGAGAAACACTTTGCCGGGCCTCAAGGCGCTCTGCCAGTGCACACGACGCCGCCGGAGCCGGGGAGCCGGAAGCCGGGAGGTCCGGCGGGGCGGGGTGGGGTGGGGTGGGGCGGGGCGTCCAGCAGCTTCTACCCATGATTAGATTACTGCTCGGTCGGCAGCACCCCTGGCCCTCGCCAACTACCACGAAAAGGAGGGGGTGCCTGACACGGACTCGATGATGGGGCCGGAGACAGGGCGCTGCGTGGGGACGCCGAGGCGGAGCGGAGGTAGGGAAGGTCAATTTGGCCGTCAGCCTGCCGCACAGTGGGTCAGAAGACCGTTGAGGCGGCCAAAATTCTCGACGCGTTTTGAGCTTCCAGAGTCGCTAAATGGGACTCGAATCGAACGTGTGACCCCACCAACGGATTGCTCTCCGAACGAGGAATCCATTGGTGGGGTCACACGTTTGATTCGAGTCCCATTTAGCGACTCTGGAGCCCAAAACGCGTCGAGAATTTTGGCCGCCTCAACTGTCTTCTGACCCACTGTGTGCCGGGCCGGGCCGGCCGGGCCGCAGCAGCTCCCAGGAAACGGCCGCCGGAAATGCGCCAGGAGATGAGAGAAAGGGGCAGGCGGGGCGGGGAGGACGGACTTGTTGCAGTCACGGAGGCCGTCCCATTCGCTTCATAAAAATTAACCCCTCCGAGAGTGTCCCAGCGTTGCTCCGGTGACGAATGTTGTTTGTTCGCCTCTGCATGGGTGAGTTTGAGTGCGGGGGAGAGAGAGAGCTACTACGAGCTGCGTGGCGGGGGGTGGGGGGTAGTGAAGGACGCCAACGACGCCGGCCTCGAGTTTACCGAGGAAGTTGAGATGCTCGTTCTCTCTTTTTTTCTGACACGTATACGGGCGGCACTCCCACACGCGCTCACACGCACACAAAACGAGCAGCCTCGTGTGGCCAGAAAGCAATAAAGCAAGCATTAACCTCGTGTTGGCCCAGCCATGCAAGTGCCACAGTGTGGCGCATGGTGGACGCCGTCGCGTTAGCGCGATACCATCTATGACGCGTCAATTATTTCGAGAGAATCGAGTTGCACCTTTCATTTCCTGTTGCGTGCGTCTGGCCCATCAGACAGACAGACGGACAGACAGGCGGGGGTGGTCCGAGTGGAGGGGCCGGCCCGAAAGCATGCATCAGTGCGTGCTGCTTGTGCGCGCCACGATGATGCCTGTGTACGCGGTGGGCGGATGCACACACGGGCCACGTGCTAGCCTCCGGCCCGCTGCACTGCTGCAACGCAGCGTCATTAGGTTTGGGACGCGCTACGCGTGTTGCAAGCCGATGGGGTGGCGGCCCTGCGGCCCTGCAGTGCGGCCAACATCATTGCGCTTAGGTTGGCTGCCCTTCTGGGAGCGGCCGGCCCGCCCGGCCACACGGTTACGTGCCGCTGAGTTTGGCCGGCGCACAGGGGATCAGAAGACCGTTGAGGCGGACAAAATTCTAGACGCTTTTTGAGCTCCAGAGTCGCTAAATGGGACCCGAATCAAACGTGTGACCCCACTAGTGGATTCCTCGTTCGGAGAGCAATCCATTGGTGGGGTCACACGTTCGATTCGAGCCCATTTAGCGACTCTGGAGCTCAAAACGCGTCGAGAAATTTGGCAGTCTTCAACGGTCTTCTGACCCACTGTGCGGCATGGCGACGAACTATCGGTTCCGGACGACCGACCCGGCCGGACCGAACCAGAACGGAAGGCGAGCTTCAAAGTGGCGGTGAATTATTAAACCCGTACCGACTTCGGCCCTGACCGGCGAAAGCGGGAACCGACGCGTCGCCAGACCACGCGACGCTGTCATCCATTTTGTATTTATTTATTTATTTATTTATTTATTTATTTATTTATTTATTTATTTATTTATTTATTTATGAGTGTGTGTGTGTGTGTGTGTGTGTGAGGTGTTTTTTTTTTTCGAGTAGCGAGGCGTGCGGGCTGTATTACATTTATCACGATTCACACTAGCAATCAGCCTGCTAGCCGCGTTCGGCCACGCCCCCGCCGTCGAGCGGGAACACAGCCGGGCCGCCACCAATAATGTGGTGGATGCAGTTGCTTTGATAGCGCTATGGTAGCGCCATGGCCATGGTGGGCCCACTGTGCCCGCGGTGCCGTGGTCGTCACGTCACCGAGCCGCGTCCACTAATTAGCTTGCGTTCAGAACGTCACGGCAATCGCGCTCCGCAACGCAACGGACCGCCACACAAAAAGGAAAACCTGATCGGTTGGCCGAACCGACAGAAATAAGTGGATCAGCCGAAAGAAATAACGGACAGACACATTCAATAGCAAGGGTCACTTTATTGAGTCTCCTGATCACAGGAGATGGAGGGTGAGGTCAGGGTTACGGAGTTGACGGTCATGTCCCGTTTTTTCTTGCCAACGCGTGCGATCAAAATTAAACTGTATGAAGGGGTCATGTGGATGCACTAAAAAAAAATAAAAAATAGAAGAGAATCCGAGCCGCGGAGATTATACCATCCCGAGGCCGGAACCCGGCGAGACCCGCGATCAAATCTTGTTTCCAGACATCGCCCGGGGCGGTTTGCAGCGGCCGGGGGGGGCTTCCTGCTGCCTACGTCAGGTTCAGCCGATGGTATCGTGACGTTCAATCTTTGCAAATTGGGTCGAGTTGCCCCCCCACCCCACCCCTTTCCACTCCCAGAGGGCCGTTTGGCATTGTGTGCACCACCTTGGCTGTTCATTGCGGCTTTCTGTTTTTGTTTTTTTTTTGCCGCCGCGGACGGACAAGGACGGACAAAGCGCTTCACTCGCGTCGCAAATTGGAATTCATCACCGCCTCGCCTCTTGAGAGCGGCGTCTCGAGGCTTGCCCCATTTGCCTAAGCGCAATGCAATAGACAGAAAGCCCCTTTTTCACTCTTCAAAATCCGCGATGGCTGGCTGCCGGCTGGCTGCTGGCTGGCTGGCTGCTCGGGCGGGGCGGCACGGCGAAAGACACGAAGATTGTCGTCCCCATTTTCGCCGCGTTTCAGACGCCATCTTGCGAATATAAATGGGGGGCCTCCCTGCATACAGAATTCATCGCCCACACCCCTTAAGAGGCGTTCTTAGTCGGGCAAGGGCATAAAACAAGCAGACAACGCCCCGCCCCGCCCCGCATCACTTCCAGCAACATGCTGCGCTACCTTCGCGGGAGGCCGGCCAGAAAAACCACCGCTTGGAAGGCACGGCGCGGCCGTGAAACAAGTAAAAAGTTTTAAAACGGCGGCATATTTACGAGTGAGGGGGCCCGCGGGGGGAAGGGGGTGAGGGCGCACCTGTGATGACGGCGCCAAGTTGGTGTCCTTGCCAATTCGCCGATGACCAGGAGGGGAATTAACGACCGCGGCTCGGCACGCCCGGTGTTTACCCGTGGGGAACACTGCTAATCGCACCAAAAATAAATTTAAAAAATCCCCCCCAAAAAATAATTGATAAATTAAAAAAAGCGGCAAAGAAATTTTCGAACAATGGATAAGGGTCTTTATCTCATGCGCCAAAAAAAAAAAAAAAAAAAAAAAAAAAAAAGCTGGGTGTCTTTATGCGAGCGGTAAATACGCGAAAACAACGATCTGCCCGCAGCAGTCCCTTTCCTCTCAGTTAAAATTACGACAAGTTTCCGGCGGCGTCCCGCGCTCCACCGACCCCCGCCCCGCTTCCGCTTCCGGTGTCTCTGCCCGCCCGAAACACGAGGCACCACGGCGCACAGTGGGCCAGAAGACGGCGCAGGCGGCCAAAACTCCAGACGCGTTTTCGGCGCTCCAGAGTCGGTAAACAGGGCTCGACTCGAACGGGCCCCACCAACGGATTCCTCGTTCGGAGAGCAATCCATTGGTGGGGTCACGCGTTTGGTTCGAGTCTCATTACTAGCGACTCTGGAGCTCAAAACGCGTCTAGAGTTTCGGCCGCCTGCGCCGTCTTCTGGCCCACTGTACGCGGCGGGGCGCGGCGCGGCGGCCGGCAGCCTACTCGGCCACCCCGTCATGACGAATGTTACGACGAACATTCAATCCGCCGCCGATCAAAAGTGTGCCGACGCCATGACTTGGCTCTTTCCCCGAGGCCGGCAGAGATTCGGCCGCACGGCGGCCTTGCGACGGCCCCGCCTCCTCGGCCACGCCTGCGCCGCGTCGAGCGGTGAGTTACGCGACTTAGGCTACTTTTATGTCCTTCCGAATGGGCACGGAGTCGACGCGGCGGACGGGACGCCGAGTAGATAGCAGGAAATTGTAGCTCAGGTGTTTCTATTCAAGTGGAAAATAGCGCGACCTCCTTCTTTCGCTCCTTTCGTCCGGACCGGCGCGGCTCCGAATTCGCCGCGCCGCTGCCCCCTCCCCTCCCCCCTCTCTCCCCGGCGCCGCCCGTATTTACTAGTGGAGGAATACTCCCCCGGTTATTGTACACGGGCGGGGTGCCGCTCGCGAAATCTTAACAGCCGTACAGAGCGGGGTCGTACATCATACAGAGCACCTTAACGCACACGGCCTACAGGAAAAGGGGAAGGGTCGGGGGAGTTAGGGATGAATGAACGGGCCACCTTTGAATAACCTTGTTCTCGACATGCTGGGGGAAGTGGGGGGGTGAGGGTGGGGTGGGCCGATAGCACGCCTTGTAGCGCTACCTTGAGACCGGCCGGGTCCCTCAGCCGATCACACGCCCGTTTAGAGGCGTCTGTGGGGCCGGGCCACAGTGGGCCAGAAGACCGGCACGGCGCCGGCCGCCAAACCTCCAGACGTGTTTCAAGCTCCAGAGTCGCTAAATGGGACTCGAATACCGAACGTGTGACCCCACCAATGGATTGCTCTCCGAACGAGCGAGCGGGTAGTCTTCTGGCCCACTGTGCTGCGCGCGGTTGCTCCGGCCAGCGCCCGCGCAGCGCAGGGTGGGCCGCACGGCCGGCAGCGGCGCGCGCGCTCCGGCCCGGCAGCCTACCTCACGGCGCTCACGGCCCACATTAGCGGGGCGCGCGTGGGAGGGAGCGGTACGCCGGGTAGGTAAGGTAAGGGTCGGAGACGCGGCGCGCCATTGGCTGCCGGCGCGGCACGGCTGCATCCAGGACCTTTAAAGATTCATCCCCAAGGAAGTAAAATTATAGGGGGTGGGCCCTGCCTGCCTGGCCCTGCCTGCCTGGGCCTGCGAGGAAGTGGGCGGCGGGGAGAGGGGGGGGGAATGGATGGTGGGCTGTAGTCGCGCAGGTAGGCGGGGCGTGGCGGGGCGTGGCGGGGCGTGGCGGGGCGTGGCGGGGCGTGGCGGGGCGTGGCCGTGCCTGGCAAGCTCCAGGCCAGGTGTATCGCTCTTGCTTTATCCCAGCGACCGTGCCCCGGCACGCCACGCCACGCCGCGCCACGCCACGGGCAGGTTCGTCCCACACATTCAATTCGCCGAAAGAGAAAAGAGAAAGCGCGCGGTAAATCTTGCCGGCTCGAGTACTTTTCGGCAGGTATTTTGTTCTCGCGGAGGCAGCGGCACGGCGGGCCTGACAGCGAGGGATGGCCGGCCTATCAAAATAAACACTGTCGAGCCGAGCCGGGCCGAGCCGAGCCGAGCCGAGCCGGGCCGAGCCGAGCCGGAGGGATAGGCCCGAAAAGACGCAAGACGCACGGCCGGTGCCTTGGGTACGTAGCAGCATGGTGGTACCAAGCACACAGGGGCGGGTGATTAACATGGTAGCTCCGCCCCCGCCCCGCCCTGCCCCGCCGTGCCCCGCCCCGCCCCGCCCCGCCCTGCCCCGCCCCGCCCTGCCCCGCCCCGCCCTCCATCTATAATGCAGCGCCCCTCATTACAGCAGCCGATGTTTATCACAGGGCCTTGAACCGGGCCAACACCGCGCCAAGACCGGTCCAAAGGTGTTCGCCAAGGGTTTCTCTCAAGTTTTCCCAAACGCTTTTCCCAAGGCTTTCCCCGGCCGTGCCAAAGTTGTCGGCGACTCAGTCATTCATCTCTAAAGAAATGATGGGCCGGCGGTGCCCCTCCGCCCCGCTCCCTGACAGAGACCCCACACTCAGAAAGCCCCACCAACTGACTTGACAAACAAAAGCAGCTTGTGATAACAAAGTATTTTGAGCAAGCATAAGCGCACAAAGAAAAAAAAAAACTTCATAATTTAAGGACCACCTCTACGCACAACAAACTAAACAATTTACACCTTGCATACGCTCAAAATACTTCGTGAGATTTTAAGCGCGTACGCTAACATTCGCACCCCAACGCAGTGCCCGGTTCCTTCGAGTGGGGAATGATGGCGCCAAGGCCCGGCCCAAGGTCGTTGGAAGGCCTAGCCCAAGGTCGTTGGAAGGCCCGGCCCAAGGTCGTTGGAAGGCCCCGCGTACGTTACAGAGTAGTGCGTCCTGAAAGTCCGCCGACACGCGCAGCGTTCGGGAGCGTCGCCCAAACTGGCGCCGTCCTTGGAAGTGAGTGCAAGGCGTCTGCAGCGCCGCGACGCCGCGGACAGGGCAGAGCAGGGCGGCTCAAGGAGTGTGGTGCGCTCAGGGCAGCAGCCAGCGCAGGGCATTCATAAACTGAAAGGCTCCATGCAGTCATAAGGAAAGGCGGCACATACGCACCCACACACTCACACTCGCGCGCGCGCGCACACACACACACACACACACACACACACGCCCTCTTGCATATTGCAGAAGGGTCGAGCGAAATTCAAGATGTCCCGCTGCTGCCGCCGCGCCGCACCCTCATCAACTTCCTTTACAAATGTTGCGACGCCGCGTTAATTCGATAACGGACGCCGACTAGCTCCGGCGGCGGGTCTGTCGCTCCGCGTCTCCCTCGCACCCCCACCAAGGGCCGCCCGCCCTGGGAGTGCGAGAGAGACGGAGCGACAATTCAGCATCGGCGTGCGGGCTCTCCTCACTCTGTCTCTGTGGCACTCGCGGGGCGGCCCCTTAGGAGTGCGAGAGACATAGAGAGACTCTTCGGAGCGGCTGCCGCCTTCACTTTGTGTAAGCCGCGCGGACGCGAGCGAGTGAGACGTGTCAAAAGTTGGGGTGCGGACACTGGGCGGTCGGGATGGGCGGACCGGACCCCCCCTCCCCCCCCACACCCCCCAACCCTGCCGTGCAGTGGGCCGCACCGTACTACGCTCCGCTCCCCCCCCTCCCCCCGGACCGCAAGGAGTTGCGGGGGGTCGCATTGTGTTGTGGCTACGCCTTGGCCATGCCGGCCGCCGGGGAATGAATGAATTGAAAGAGAAGGGGGGGGGGGGAGGCGGAAGGGGGCGCGGGGGCTCAGAGCGTACACTTGGCAGCTTGCCACCGACAAACAGTACCTCCGGTCGCCAAACGGATTCTGTCCCGGCCACGCCGCGCCACGGCCGCATCCCTGTGTGTGCGAGCTTAATACAATTTGGGGGTGGGGGAGTAGGGGGGGTGGGGAGTGGGGGACTGCACGTGGCGCGATCGGAGCCTAAGGGCCCCGCCCACACCAACCGAGGAATTTTTTTTTCCCCCTTCTCTGCAGATGAGGAAGGGCGCGAAATCGTTGGAATCGGCCAAGAAGGTTTCCCGTGTAGCGGAGATCAGAGAGGCCGGCCGCTGCGCGCCGCTGCGTTCTCATTTCCAGCTTCCGGCTCCAGCGCCTCCTCCAGGGGACCGTTCCACCAGGCCAATTCGCAGGATTCGCACATAGCTGGAACAAAAACAGAAACGCCCCCGCATAGCGCGGACTCTTCCAAGAAGTGGAAGAAAAAAAGAAACCCTTTCGCGCCAAGATTTGTTCGATATCCGCAGCGCCCCCTCCCCGTCGCTCCACACGCGCTGTCTCTAGACACATATTTCACGGAGGGTTCGAGGGCTTCTTTTTTGCGCCCTAATGCGGGGAAATGCTCAATGCGCACAACTTCCGAGGACAGCCACGAGGCCAATACACGGAGCGAGCCAAACCGAGACAAGCAGGATAAAGGGGTCCGGGGACGCATGCAGCCACACCAGTGTCTCCCTCGCACGGCTGCCTGCCTGCCTGCCCGCCTGCCCGCCTGCCTGCCTGCCCGCCTGCAGCCCTCGCGAGAGACACATCTGTCTACTGCTCCAGAGTCGAAATAAAAAGCGGAAAAAAATATTGGCCGACGACAAAACGTCGTAAGCACCTGGTGCCACATATCTTTTTATTTTTTTGGAATTGGCAATCGCTTTCACTGTATGAGAACAAAAACAAGAAAAAAAAGATAGAGTTGCCCTCCTCCCAGTGAAGGTCAATGCAGACGAATCGTCTGCTTTCCGCCCGCTTTCTGCATGACCCTTTTTCGGCGCCGCAGAACCTCGCAGGTCGGCAACGATGTGCCTATCGCCGCTGCATCCACTCCGCGCCACCTTGACCCCGTTGCGGCCCACACCACCGCAAGGGAATACGAGATAAGGAGCTCTCTCTCTCTCTCTCTCTCTCTCTCTCTCTCTCTCTCTCTCTCTCTCTCTCTCTCTCTCTCTCTCTCTCTCTCTCTCTCTCAGCCGGCGCGTGTTCCTTTTAGGCAGCGTCCTGCTCGTCCGTGTTACTTCACACATCTTGATTTACGCCACATTTGAAACAGCCCCCCTCTCTCTCTCTCTCTCTCTCTCTCTCTCTCTCTCTCTCTCTCTCTCTCTCTCTCTCTCTCTCTCTCTCCCCGCGGCGCAGCGTGCCAAGTGGGAGCGACAAGGACAGACGACGCGGCGATGCGCGGCTGGTCGTTTCCGCAGCTTGTATCGCACCAAGTACTTCCGGTGAGCAGAAGGCAGCGCCGCCTTCCGAACGCTGTTTACCAAATCGTACATCAAGCGGGCGGCGGGCCAGGGTACTCTGATACCGAACGCAGCTATTCATCTTGGGAAGGGTTGCAACGCGATGGACCAGCTGTTGCTGCCTCGTTTAGATATTCGCTTTTTTTTTGTTGACGTATCGAAGAGCACTGGTAAAAACCGTGCAAAGGTAACTGAAATGATGGTCACAAAAATAACCAGGAGAACCAACAAAATTTACATGGAACGAGAACACATTCAAGTAAATTCACTTCAAGTACATTTTCCAAATACTAAAAAGTTGTTTTTTTTTTTTCAGGCAGGTGTCGGCACGATGCTGCCGGGTGAAAATATTAAATAGAGTAATGCGATGAGGTTGGCCGTGTCGCCGTATGTTTGCTAAAGAGGGGCGCCAAAGCCGAGGCCGTCGGCGGCGATGCGGGAGCGGCCTGGCCGCGCCGGTCCAACGCCGGGGTGTCGATTAATCCTCATTTCCAGGCAGGTCAGTCTGGTCCGGGCTGTCCCGTCCCCGGCGTGGTCCCGGCGCGGTCCCGGCGGTCCCCCAACCCCTATTCAGTATCGGGATGCATTCTGGAGGCATCCATTCTAATCACCAGTCCCGGGCTGAGGGAAGGAAGGCCACGCAAAAAAATTAAATTCTGTCAAATTTTTAATTTAAAAAAAAAATCTAGGAAAACATTGTTAGAAGGAAAAAATTTTGAGGTTATATATTGTGACTTCATGATAAAGCCCTCTGCAAAAAGGAGTGAGTCTTTGGGAAGGTGGAGTCTCTTCACACCCGGCTGAACGGGCTGAGCCCTATTATTGCCGATTAAAATGATTATGCCCGGGAAGCGCGCATGTGGCGAGCTTACGCGCCAAATTACCGAGTCGGTTACGGGCCGACGGGTCGGCGGCGAGCGGACGGACGGACGGGCAGTCAGTCGGACAGACCGCTGGACGCAGAGCGTTTGGAATGGGATGCCCTTCCGGTCTGGATGCCGCTGCCGCGCCAGCCGCAAAGAAGGAGCGGGAAGACAGAGCGGCAGCAGCGCACTGCCAGAGGGAGGGAAATGCAGGCCAGCCCAGGGCGAATGATTAGATTAGACGTGACTGCCGGCAGACGTACTTCATTCAACCCTCATGGTGGCGTCCCTGCTCCATCTCTCTCTCTTTCTCTCATTTCTCTCTCTCTCTCTTTCTCCCTCTCTCTCTTTCTCCCTCTCTCTCTCTCTTTCTCTCTCTCTATTTTTATCTCTCTCTCTCTCTCTCTCTCTCTCTCTCTCTCTCTCTCCACTCCGCGTATCAGCGGCGGCACGTTCCTTATCAGGTTTTATTCAGCGCGCAATGCTGCAGCACGGAGCGGCACGTTGGCTGCTGGAGCGGCCGGAAGTGGCGCACCACTCCGCTGGCGGGTCGCCGAGGAGGTGGACTTGTTTGTGCCGTGCAGGCATGCCTCGATTCGCGCGCAAAGCGCACCATTTTACGACTCACGCACACATGCAGTGCTCGATATACCCGCGGCGGAACCGGGTCCGCGCAGTAAACAACGCAAATATACCGAATAATTAAATGCGTCCTCGGAGCGCAGAGCGCTGCCATGCGTTTGAAATGCGCCGAACGCCTTTTCATGTGCTTGGCGAGGACCACCCCGCCCCACCCCACCCCGTTGGCACACCCCGGTTTACCCCGCGTTGCCCCAGGCTACCCGCCCGCCGACGATGCACTGCTAGAAAATTTTGTTAATTTACGAAATATTTAAAACACGATACATTTTGTAAAAAAAATTTAAAAAAAAAGATTTATTGAAATTTGGAGATTTACTAAGTACCTTGTTAATTGATGTTAGCGACGCATTTCTGGACTTCACGACACATTTCATAAGCAGCACTTTACAAAGGTCTCGTTTCTGAAAATTTCCAGTGAAATCTTTGTGAATTTACGACAAAAATTTTCTTACAGTGTGGCGGCACTGTCCGTAAACAAATTACATTACAAGGGTAACGGCGCCCGGCGGCAATCCATCCTATTTTGCTGAGCCCTAATAAGTTGGCAAGAGAATCCATGGTGCCACGTCTTGTAGCGGCCGCCCCTCCGAGAGGCCCGCCGCTGGCGCCCCGCCAGACGCAGCTAACAGCGCCGTTACTGCACTTAGCCCCCCGTGTTGCCAACACGACGTTCAAGGTGGGCCGGCCTCGCGCAGTGGGCCAGAAGAAGGCAGCGCCCGTTGTCAGCAGGGCTTGCTCGCTCGGCCTCCCGCGTGTCTGAGCGTGCCTGCCGCGCGCCTCCTCGACGACGGGCGTTCGGCAGAAAAAAGAAGGAATTGTGGGGCGGAAGAGGGAACGCGTGGGGGGGGGAGGGGGCTTGTACCTTTGGAGCCAATGCATGCGAAAGCGAGAAGCGCCCACGGCCAGGACGAGAGACTGGGAGAGCGACAGCGAGGGGCGGAGGGGAGTTGTTAAAAAAAAAAAAGGGAGCCCCACTCAAGCGTGCCTGTGCCCTCCGGAAAAGTTGACCCGTTCACTTCTTTGCACACTTGCGATGCCATGGAGAGCGGAGACAAAGATGTAGGGCGTCCGTAACGATCCCTCTTGCAGGATGGATGAAAAAAAAATACACGGTGGAAACAACCACACCGTGAGCGCGCACAAAAGCCACAGCCAGGCGGTCCCGGGTGGAAATTTCTGAGTGTCCTGCGGCTGGCTTCCCAGGCGCGCTGGCTGCAACAGTTTGCCCACTGTGCGTGTGGCTGTACCCTGCTGGGCGGCGCCGGTCATTCCTTGACGGACCGAGACAGCCTGACCGCACCCTGCACTCACATGTTGGCTGAGCAACCCTATCAAAACTCAAAAAGCCTTAACAATAAAAGTACCAATTAAATATCATTTTCAAATATTTTTTTTTTAGTGAAGTAAATTTTTCCCCTTCGTTTTTCTGAGTGTGCGAGTTGGAAATTGTCTGCGCTAAACGGCACGGCAAGGCAAACCGCTCCGAGGGGATCCGGCGCTGCGCATAGCCAGAGATCATGCTTCAATTCCCCCACCTCTCTCTGTCTCTCTCTCTCTCTCTCTCTCTCTCTCTCTCTCTCTCTCTCTCTCTCTCTCTCTCTCTCTCACTCCCTTCAAGACATACAATATGCATTATTATTTTTCTCCGTGCGTGACGCGGGCCAGAGCGAAGCCCTGCAGCAGGCGCGGGGACCTGGTAGAATGAGGGAGGAAGAGAGATAGAGAGAGAGAGAGAGAGAGAGAGAGAGAGAGAGAGAGAGAGAGAGAGAGAGAGAGAGAGAGAGAGAGAGAGAGAGAGAGAAAGAGAGAGAGGAGACAAGTGAATGTCTATGAACAGAAACTCAGAGGAACATAACCTAGGGCTCAGCATATGAAAAGTGCAGGGCAGGCCATGTGCGGGAGGGGGAGGTGAAAGGAGCACTCATTTCTGTCACTTTATCTCCCCCACTCCCTCTCTCTCTTTTCTGGTCCTTTCTCTTATCTTCTCGCGACATCGCCCATTTTTCGTCGCCGACGCGTGTTCTCCCTTCGCGTTTCCCCACGGCCTTTTCCCGCGCTGCATGCACTGCCCAGAACGCGGAAGAAGAAGAAGAAGAAGAAGAAGAAGAAGAAGAAGAAGAAGAAGAAGAAGAAGAAGAAGAAGAAGACTGCTTAATCATTTATTCCCGCTGGGGTAAACAAGCGGACCACTGCCGGCTGAACGGACCACTGCCGGCTGAACGGACCACTGCCGGCTGAACGGACCACTGCCGGCTGAACGGACCACTGCCGGCTGAACGGACCACTGCCGGCTGAACGGACCACTGCCGGCTGAACGGACCACTGCCGGCTGAACGGACCACTGCCGGCTGAACGGACCACTGCCGGCTGAACGGACCACTGCCGGCTGAACGGACCACTGCCGGCTGAACGGACCACTGCCGGCTGAACGGACCACTGCCGGCTGAACGGACCACTGCCGGCTGGACGGGCCGCGGCGACTTGCCGATCGCCATTTGAAATGTTGATTTCGTGTTCGGGGAGGAATGATAATTAGTTCGCCACGCTCTACCGTCGATCTCCCGGGTCTCCTATTGATGCTGCGCTACTCGCCGGTTTAGTCGGCAAACAGTTCGGACGGCTGACAGCGACAGGTGGCGAGAGCGCTGCACATTCATACCAACCTAAACTATCAAAGGGGTCGGTCAGTCGTGCCAATAATTCAGCCGCCGGAAATCCCCCCCCCCTCCTTGGCGGGCGCCGTGTGCTTCATCTTAGGCCCACACTGCCCCTTCCCCAGTCGTTGACACACTTTACACTCACTCGCATGAAACAGCCCAGCGGGTCCGTCGGCAGAGAGAGAGAATCAGAATGCAACTCATGATCCGGCCGGCCCACCAGTTTCACGACTGACTAGACACTCTCTTCACCAAGTCTCCCTCTCTCGACCTCTTCCTTTTTTCCTTCGTCCCCAAAAAAAAAAAAAAAAAAAAAAAAAAAAAAAAAAAGGCCACGCTATCAAATTGAAAAGGAAATTCCATTCCGGGGGGCGGCATTATTATTGCAGAGCGCTTCTCTCGGCGCGGTCGGTCCTTGGTTTTGGCACACGCTGCGTTTGCGAAGGTCTCTGTTCAAAGTGGGCCACAGGTACCGTGCGGTAGATTGTAATCCTGAGTGGTTGGCGGGGGCGACCAGCCTCGCCTTAGCCCACCGTGCAGCAGCCCAACCTGTGGCGCGGCTGGGCAAGTCTACCGTGTCTGGTCCCGTCTACCACCTACGCTAATGCTTATCTGTTTTCCCTCCGCTGCTTCCCTCATAAAGAAAACAGCGGCGCCCGCAGGCAAACTCGATAGATGGTGCGTTACTCAGGCAGAGAAGAGCGCTGAAAAATCAAACGCGGTCCAGACCACACCAACCGATGCGGTCAAATGAGTGCCATTTTGCCCGCGTCAGTTGGTGTGGTCTAGACCACGTTTGATGTGGTTATCGCATTGAAAGAGCACTCCAAAAACGTGGTCCAGACCACACCAGAGCCCTCCAAACGTGGTTCGGACCACACCAACTGATGCGGGCAAAATGGCACTCATTAGACCGCCCTTGTCGTGTGGTCTAGACCACGTTTGATTTTTCAGTGGGGGGGACTCATCGTGGGGAGCCACGGTGGCGGACACAACTCCAGAGAGTCAGCCGGATATTCATTTAGCGGCGCTTCTTTCCGGCGTGTCGCTTGGGCCGCTAGGCGGGAGGAGCGCCACTTGCAGGGTGCTATTTGCGGCGCCCCCAGAAATAACACGTCGCCGAAAGTGAGGTTAGGTCGGGGTGCAGTTACCGCGCTGCCCCCCCCCCTCCCCCGCAGGCAGGCGGGCGGGAAGGCAGGCAGGCAGGCAGGCGGGAAGGCAGGCAGGCAGACAGGCGGCGACCCCGCAGCGGAGACGACTCATCTGGCTCACCTGGCAACAGACAACGGTGGAGCAATTAGTCAGGGCAGAGGCACGCGCGGCTGAAATAGCACACTGTAAGCCTTAGCTTAAAACTTTGTAAAATCCTTTTAAGTTACAGTGCATCCAAAAAAAAATATAACTTGTTTTGTTTTTGCATTCTGATTGTTGACGCCGTCGATTCCCCCGGAACCGCGGTGTTGGAGCCATTAAAAAAAAAAAAAAAAAAAAAAAAAAAAACCGTGGGACTATCCAGATCTCAAGTGGCGTTCCAGAGATTCGTTAGCGGGATAAAGCTCTGTGGCGCGGCGCCCTGGGGTGGCAGAAGGCGAAAAAGACGAGTGGGACGGCGCGGCCGCGTCCGCCGAGGTGTGACGAGGCGCGGCTCAGAGGCGCATCAACACGCTGGGCGTCGCCACCAACCAGTTGGTCTGGCCGCCGCTCCAATTACCAGCACCACTTGAGGCTTTAGGACCGACTGCCAGACTGCCGCAGCGCCGCGTCGCCCATCGACTCCCTTTTATGCCTTTCAGGACGGAAATATTTACCAGTGCAGAAATCCGGAAACGAGGAAAGAGTTCCGGCGAAGCGACCGCGTGTTTGAGCGAGCAGATGCGGCGAGAGGTTTCCGAGAGTGGGTGACATCAGGATGGACGAAGCCACTGTCAGCTAGGTGAGAGTGGTGGCGGACAGCAACTATGTAAATCCCGATCCAGGCCAAGTTTAGATCACTTTCCCTCCGGTCTATTAATAGCCAACAACATTCCGATCGGTGATCGCAATGATTCATCAAGGTCGGCTGAGGCCGGGCAGTGTCGATCTAGGCTCGGGCATACGCGCTGGACGGATTTCCAATTTGCGGCGAGGGTCGGGGCACGGTGTGATATTGGGAAGCATGCGTCCAAATGAGATGTGTGGGGGGAGGGGGGGCTGCTTTGCATGCCAAAGCGCAGGGCTGGGCGGGGTTAGGCCTCCAGGGTTAGGCGCTACAAGTAAGAAGTGTGTCTGTGACGCTCTTGATCAAAGTGTGTGACTCGTTGTTGGCACGACCCGAGAACGCCAGTCTCCATTAACGTGCAGGCAGCCTGTCTGGGAGTGTGATGACAGACGACATAGACGGGGGGGGGGGGGGGGGGGGGGGGGCAGACAGCCCAGGTACTCGCTCAGGGCCCCGCCTGTTGTAAAGCTACAGTCCACTTAACACGGCCCCGCGTGCCGCCGAACACAGTTTATCAGCGCGGCCCATCGATGCGACGTCTGCTGGTCGAAACGCTTCCGCGTCGGCGGCTGGGCGGGGCGCTGCTGGCGTCGCGTAGCGTCGCGTCGCGTCCCCCTCAAACACAGCCTGTTTGTTGGGACGACACGGCTTGACAGCGGCCCATTAAATGTTTGTATGTAAGGGTAACGTATACCAGAGGTCCACCAAATATTGACTCGGGCTATCTGATCGACGTCAAGTGGGGCGGCCAGCGCGGCGTCCCACGGTGGGTCAGAAGGCAGTTGAGGCGGCCAAAATTATAGACGCGTTTTGAGCTCTCGAGTCGCTAAATGGGACTCGAATACAACGTGTGACCCCACCAATGGGTTGCTCTCCAAACGAGGAATCGATTGATGGGGTCACACGTTCGGATCGAGTCCTATTTAGCGACTCTGGAGCTCAAAACGCGTCTAGAATTTTGGCCACCTCAAC
The DNA here is from genome assembly GCA_030522485.1 of Stenchaetothrips biformis. Lineage (NCBI taxonomy): Eukaryota > Metazoa > Arthropoda > Insecta > Thysanoptera > Thripidae > Stenchaetothrips > Stenchaetothrips biformis. The sequence continues at coordinate 11,455,602 of CM060100.1, forward strand.
GGTCTTCTGACCCACTGTGCGTCCGAGAGGTGGCCGGAGCACGGCCTGAATTTTGGCAACAGCGCGTAGTGCTGGTGTGCACAGTGGGCCAGCAGCCTGCAGCGCATTCTACGTGCCGCACTGTAGGCAGGCCGGGCCCACCGCCAAACGGATAAAAGTTGCTTATTGGCGCCTGGGGGATCAATCTGGCCGCCATTTGGACCAACTTGCTGCTGTTGTTGGGCGCAAAGTTGACCTGAGAGATTTCCGAGAAAATGAGAAAAAAAAGAAGCCAACTTTAAACTGACTCTCCTTTCCCTCAGCCCTTGGCCGGACTACCCGAGTCAAGCCATTCAGTAGCGTCCCTCCGAACCCCCAGAAATTTCCTTCCGTTCTTCTGGTCTGAGGAAAAAGGCGCTCGTTTTCGAAACGAGAACCTTGTTTACCGGGCTGTTTGCAGAAAACTAATGCCCCAGTTTCACTTGGTTCGACACTTAATCCGCCCTCCCGATGCCATTAAGTGTTGCACGATGACGTCATCCCAGCCTTGATACAGCCCGAGTGGCCTTCGCGAGGCCCGGCCAGGCTCGGCCGGGCACATCAAACCGAAACATTTCCTCGTAAAAAAAGAAAAAGTTGGCCGTTCGGCCGCGGTAAAACGCTAAGCTCGTTTAATGCCTCATTCTCATTCAAGATTGGTCGGATTACTGGTGGAATTCGGCGCAGCGGCCGCGTGGTCTTCGGCCTCCAGTCTTCGGCCTTCATCTGGCCTCAAGGCCGTCGTTTGATAACTAAATGGGTCAGCGCGGCGGAAGGACTTTCCAGCGACTCGGCCGAGGTCACAGTCGAGGCCGGAGCAGTCCTCAGTCTCAGTTCAGGTGTCTTCTATGAAACTCTATACGGAACGTGACGAGAGAAAAAGCCAAAAAAAAAAGGATGAGAGAAAAAAGAGATGCGGGAAAAAGGCCTTGGCTCAAGTATCATTAAAGTTTTCAAAGAGTTGTTGAGCACGACTGGGAGTGAATTCCGGGCCAGCACGGCACAGAGCACGGCGACAATTTTTTTTAGAGCGGCTAGGCTGACGTCACCTCAGTCTGTATCGAGGTGCTAGGTGCACCGACTGTGTGTGTGTGTGTGTGTGTGTGTGTGTGTGTGTGCGCGCGCGGGTGTACGGTCGAAGATGCCAATAAAAAGAAGCAACAAAAATTGAAACTGGGTTCGTCTCGGACCGAGAAGATGGGGAGCAGAGGGAGGCGAAGGACTGGGTGGTGGTGGGCAGTATAAAAATATAGTGTGGGAGTCCCGCTGGAAGCATACCGACCCAAAGAGGGTTTTTGCCCCCTCCCTCCCCCTCTTTCTTTTTTTTATCTCGTCCCGGGGATCGAATAGGGGACTGGCGGCCCCCAGCTGATGACGTGGCTACGTGCCAGAAGCATAGTGCGTGTGACCTAGTTACGTCCACTTGCTAAATTCGCCACTCGACAAGAAGGCACTCTTCGGCCATGTTAATGCCGATGACGAATGCCTTCTACGCGCCGTTTTTCACACGAGCAGTGCACACACACAGACACACACACACACACACACACACACACACACACACACACACTCACACTCACACTCACACACACGATGCGCGCAAATGAATAAGGAACCTTTTTTTAAAAAAAAAAAAAATCCTGTAGAAAGTTAAAGTCAATATTTTTGAAAAAAATGGTCCGTTCCTGGGTCACTCCCTGGGTTGCAGCCGTGCAGAATATGAGCGATTCAATCAACGGTCTCGTCGCACGTGTTTCGTCCCTGGGATTGACACAGGGGGAGCAGGGGTGCGTGCGAGAGCGGCTGCTGGCTCGCTCGCACACGCCTCATAAAGATCTCAGGAAAAAGGATGCCTTCGACGGCACATAAATTTTACGGTCACACGATCAGCGCGGGCGACGACGCCGTGGAGGTGTTGCTGTAGTGGTGATCGGCCGTGTGTGTGTGTGTGTGTGTGTGTGTGTGTGTGTGTGAGTGTGATTTTTTTTCCTTCGGAGGATAGGAACAAACGCGCTGCAAACGCGCGGCCTCACCTGTGTGTGGTGTGGCAACTTCTTGTTGTCATTAGGACGGGGAAAAGAAGACAGGTGTGCGAAAGAGGGACCGCCTAGGAGGACGCGGCGCGTCGGCCGTATTGACGAGGCAGGCTCTGTGTGTGTGTGTGTGTGTGTGTGTGTGTGTGTGTGTGTGTGTGTGTGTGTGTGTGTGTGTGTGTGTGTGTGAATGTATGTGCAGCGCCGGCTTTTCCACTTCAAGCTGCACTCGCGAGGCTCTCCCATGAAAAGAGACATGAGGATTCCTGGCGAGGCGCACTCGACACCTCCAAGCAAACCTGGACGAAGGCGGCCCGAGGCAGTGACGGCAACGCTGTGAGGGAGGAAGGGCCAGAGGGCAGCAGCGTCCCGGACTCAATGCTGGGTGCGGCAGTTGAAGAGAAAAAAGAAATATCATTAAGGAAATGAGTAGGAAAGTGTCTTACACTTTAAGACCCCGTTTTCCGCCACGACGACGACGCCGAACCGTTTTCCGCATGCCGTCCACTGCGATCGCGCGCTCGTAAAAAATACTGAAACGCAGTGTCCTAAAACAAAGGGCCGTCGAACCCGAAGCCCCCGTGGGGCCATGCACTCGAATCCCCCGACAGCCGCCGCCACCGTACTCACGCACACCTTATGCCGCCATTCGGCCCTCTCTCTATCTCACACACACACACACACACACACACACACAGAGGGGCGGCCCGGACACCCTCGTCGATAATTTCAGCAAAGCCTCCGAAAATAAGCCTCCAGCGGCACACACGTGGGGCCCATAGCGCGGCGCCCCCTTGGAGGGCCCCTCGAGTCACGGAGGCCCCGCAATGTCGGCGCTGTGCTGCCGTCGCTCCGTCTCACTCGCACTCACGGCGGCGCGCCGCGGCGGCAGCGCCGGCAGGGAAACGCATTTCCGGCGGCGAGGCGGCCGGGCGGCACACTGTGCTGTGGCGGACACCGGCCGGCCCTGTGGGCTGTGGGCGCCCCGGTCCCCGGGGGGCGTAAATAAAACATGAACGTGATGCGACCCCAAAACTGATTTTCTCTTTGAACACATCGTCTCCCCCTTTAAAAAAAAGAGACAACAACAAAAAAAAATCTCAACCTTTTTTTGCTTCTTTTTTTTGTTTCCCATTTTTGGCGTGATGTTGACAGTTTGAGGTAGTGCAGGCGTCAGCAGCAAAGCGGCGCCGTCGCCTTGTCTTCCCTCTCGCGTTACGCAAGCCCGATTGCACTCAAACAACTTGAATTGTGGCGTACGTTTCCCTTGAAATACCGTCAAAAAACGTTGAAATAACGTTGAATTAACGTTGAAATTACGTTGAGATAACGTGAAATAACTTGAAAAAACTAGAAATAACTTGAAATACCTTGAACTGACGTGAAATAACTTGAAATAACGTTTTAAGAACGTCGAAATAACGTGTAATAACGTGAAATAATTTGAATTTGAAATAACGGTGTGCAAAAGTTTTCGAAGTTGTTTGCCCCTTGCACTCGCCTAACTTGCAATGGGCGGTGCGGCGCGGCGATACAGGGCGGCACACGCCTCGCGGCCTGACGCGGTGGTGACGCGATGGTGACGCGGTGGTGACGCGGTGGTGACGCGGTGGTGACGCGGTGGTGACGCGGCGCTGACGCGATGGTGACGCGGTGGTGACGCGATGGTGACAGGGCGGTGACGCGATGGTGACGCGGCGGTGACGCGATGGTGACGCGGTGGTGACGCGATGGTGACGCGGCGGTGACGCGATGGTGACGCGGCGGTGACGCGATGGTGACGCGGCGGTGACGCGAACCCCGCCCTGACATCACTGGTGCTGTGCTCCAGCCCCTCCAGGCTGCCTCCGTCTGCGGATCAAAACGTCGCAGATAAACGGGACGGAGACGGATGTGGTGCGCGCCGCCCGACGTCGGCAAGTTGGCCGAAGAATGACGCTCCCGGAGGGGGCCAAGGTCACGCCAAGGTCACGCCAAGGTCACGCCGAGGTCAACCCGAGGTCACGGCAAGGTCAAACCAAAGCCTGGGGTTTCCTTCCGGATCCCCGGCGACGTAACGCTGATCAGCGTTTGACTCGGAAGCAAAGAGCAAACCAACTCAAAATTTTGATCACAGGCACCGCGTTTGGTGGCCGCGTCCGGCGGGTGAAGTGAGTGCATGGGTGCCATATGGCGACATCGCACCGCTCGCTCACGGCCTCGGCCGGCGGGGAGGCGGCGGCGCAGCCACACGGCCTCCACCAATCAGGACGGCCGGCCTCCGCATTAGTCACACCCTGCGCACACATGTATCGAGGGCCGCCGTCTTAACCATGTCCCACCGTGTGTGTGTGTGTGTGTGTGTGTGTGTGTGTGTGTGTGTGTGTGTGTGTGTGTGTGTGTGTGTGAGCGTCTCGGCCGTCTCTCACGCTGAGAGGGCGCCACTACAAGCAAATTGCGGCCTTCCGCGCTGCCTGCTGGCGTGATTCGGTGTCGTCGTGAGCCATTGCCACCGCTGTTTGCGCGGCCTGCATGCACCGCCGCGGCTGGCTCCGGCATGAATCAATCTCCGCCGTCCGCCTTTGAGGCCTTTATCACCGGAATGGAGATGTGTGCCGATACTTGTTGAGGCGCGCGCGCGCGTGTGTGTGTGTGTGTGTGTGTGTGTCTGTGTGTGCCAACGAAGATAACGGATAATGTAAAGTTTTGAATGAATATAGTGGGGCCGTGTGTTCGGTCGCCGAAGTGCCAAAAGTCGAGGGAAGAGGAAAAAAATAGTTGGGTTCCGTGGTGTTCTCCCTCCGGCAGCCCCGACCTTTAGCCGAGATTCACTTCCGGGTAGGGTGGCCGCCAAGACAGATCACCGGCCGAGGTTGCCCCCCATTGTCGGCGGAATCAAGGGCCTAAGCCTTTGGACAGGTTTCTCCAGTTTTGAAGGATCTGTCCCAAGCGGGGTGGCTGACCTCTCTATGGAAGAAAGATTGCCGAAAGGGAGGGGAAAATGGCGACGGAAATATCCGTCGGAACAGCAACGTCAAAACAGGGAAGTCCTAAGGAAATTCTGGACGCGTTATTTGAGCTCCAGAGTCGCTAAATAGGACTCGAATCGAACGCGTCTCTCCACGCGAGGAATCGATTGGTGGGGTCACACGTTCGATTCGAGTCCCATTAAGGGACTCGCTGTAGCTCAAAGCGCGTCTAAGAGTTTTGGCCGCCTTAACGGTCTTCTGCCCCACTGCGCAACCTGGCGGTGAACGCATGCAGCAGGACACGGTCTACTTATGTCAGTCCGGCCAAACTTACCGCCCCAAAGCCATCTACATACAAAGCGTCTCCGTCATGTTTTGTTCTCAACTTTAGCGGGCCATTTTCCTTGCAATGGCCCTTTGTTCAAGCGAGGCACGAATGCCCGAGTGGCCCCATGAATACGAACTACCCGCCCCGTCAAAAATTAATTGATGTCGTTGGCGGCCGACTGGCTGGCCTGCCGGTCGGGGGGACAGATTCAGTGACACTCGTTTTCGCGAACCCGAGTGATAGCGCCGCCAAAAAGGGCGCCGCCGCCGGGCTTCGAACCCGGGGCCGAGAGGGCAGACCTCTCCACGCGCCGATCTGCTTGGTCCGGCCCGCCCCATTAAAATACAATCAGCGTTTCCCCGGACCGCCGCTCTCCATTTGCCCTTTGTTGATGATAAGGTTGTCAAGGTTCAGAGCGGGGGCGGCGGTCAATGGGGGGCGGACAGGCGGACGGACAGACAGACAGACAGACAGACGCTAAGATCAAAATCCGTGCGAAGGGGTTGAATGAATTGGCCTCTAACAAGGTTCGCAGTTGGTGATAACTAGCCGGGCGTGATAACGATGTAAGGGATGCGCGGGGTTGGGAGGGAGGGGGGGGAATGGCCGGGAGTGGGGCTGATAATGTGCGTGTTGCCTGGAGGACACAATAACGAAATGAGAAAATGAGAGGTGGAGAGGTAGGAATGTGTAATAGAGGCATAAGGAGGACTGGCCTAGGGTTACAGGGTGTTTGGGGAAGGGGTGGTGAAAGGTGTGAACGGCTGTGCGTGGGTCGCCGGGACCCACTAGGGTAATGTTACTCGCGTGTTGCCGATGCATTATGGCTGGAAGACGAGCGAGGCAACGCCAGGCGGCCTCGCCGGCGCGGGGATCGAAGAAGGTGGAAAGGGCCATGATTCTAGGAGGGGGGGGGGGCTGCACTGCGCGCCCAAACTTCACTACTACATTTTACTTGGATTTTATTTGGTTCCGGCCGCGCCACCTGTCCCGCGCTGACCCAACAAGAGTGCGCCGCGCTCGCCCTTTCTTGGCGCCTTTTTCTGCGTCGGTGGCTCGCAGACATCGATACTCGCTGCGATAGATCGATCACGGGCTCTCTGACGACCCAGCATTTTGACCCGACAGCGCAACTAACTCGTTTCGTATCGACGCCGTCAATCGAACTCACGATTTTTTTTCTCCACCGCGGAGGTTCCTGATGGCATGGAAAAACCGAGAGGAAGGCCGGGAAAAGAGCAGAGGGGGGAGAGAGAGAGAGAGAGAGAGAGAGAGAGAGAGAGAGAGAGAGAGAGAGAGAGAGAGAGAGAGAGAGACGGAAAGGCACTTGAGATTTCGCTGGCGTACCTGTGATGAGGGCCGAGGAGGCGGACCGCGCGGAGAAGAGCGAGTGTCAGTTGAAGGAAACTTTTGTCCCGCGGGGCGGAGAAAGGGACGGAAAAAACACGGCCGGCCGACCACATTCCGCGCATGGAGGCCGCAGCGAAGAAGGGAGGCAGAAATGAGCGGGTCGAAATAAAGCCCTATCCTCCTGGTCACAGTGTACCGGCCATTGTGCGACTCGCTTCGAACCGAGAGGTGGCTCCACAGTCCCGCAGGCCGCACTTCGAATCACTCCACCGACTCGGGATGGAGAGTCGCTCTCTCTCTCTCTCGCTTTCTCTCTCTCTCTCTCTCTCTCTCTCTCTCTCTCTCTCCTCTCTCTCTCTCTCTCTCTCTCTCTCTCTCTCTCCGTCCAGGGCTCTCTCTTTTCACCTGATGGGGTTCATTTCTTTGGAACGACACAATGCGCCCTGCGGAGCTTGTTGTTCGTCCAAGCAAATACGCGCAAAAACCACAGCCGAACCGGCTAATGCCGCTGGAAGGGTTCCACTGTCGCTGGAGACGTTTTATTTTTGAAATGACGCGCCTTGACTTTGTGTTGAAGAAGAAAAAAATGCTCGCAAATGAAGAACCCCCCTACAAGATTTTCCCGGCCGGCTACTACAGCGCTCGCAAAACAGTAACTCATTTCCGACCATAAACTTTACTGCTCTGAAACACACACTATTCCCAGGTCCTCGCTGGGGGATTCTATTTGCATCAGAATGAAATTTCTTGAGTCCCGTTGACATTATGCGCGCCGCGCGCGCACGCATTTGGCCCCACTTGCGCATGTTTTCCGAGCGGCGCGAATCTCACTGCGCTGTCCTACAGTCGAGGCCGTGCAGCCGCGCGCACCGCCGCCCACGCACGCACCCAATTTGGGCCGAGCCCTTTCTGCATATGTTAATTGGAAGCGACTATACGGCGGGGCCGTCACGATCACAGTAGTCATCCCGGAGGTATCAGCCTGCGTGTACAAAGGGGCGAGGGGCCTAGCGAGGTAACTGGAGGCTTTGGAGGGGGATTTGCCTTGGGGCGGGGGGGCGGGACCAGGGGCCATTCCAAGGGGGCCCTGGAGTGGCTGCGGGGTAGCGAGGGTTGTTCCTCACAACCACGGGACGTCTGCGGGGGTCATACCGCCATGCATACACTCAGACGCGCGACGCTACGCCTTGCCCACCCCGCCCTGCCCCGCCTCGCATGCATAGAGAGTGGGATTAGGAGCGTCACCAGGCCAAAGCGTGTCACATGCATTGCAATCCCGCCACTGCGTTCAGTCACACACGCACACACACGCACGCACACACACACACACACACACACACACACACACACACACACACACCTCTACTGCGGCGCCCATTCACTAGCCGGTCAGTATGCCACATAAAGCAAACTGGCGTATTCCCTAGCGACGCGAAAAAGGAGGAAAAAAAAAAGAAGATAAAAACAATAAGAGAGAAGGGCGCTGTGTGTCTGTCACTGAGTTAGAGAAGCCTGCATGACCCATGGGAAACGGGGGCCAGCAAGTTAGTGAGGCTCTTCTGCCTTCTGAGGGGAAAAGTTGCCTCACCTTCACGAAAAATTTGTCGCGCGCGCGCAAAAAAAAAGGGAGAAAAAGACAAGAAAAGGCAACAAAAGGTGTCCATCCGACTTGAGTTCAGCCTGTTGTTTTTGTTGTTGTTGTTGTGCAGCACCGGACGTAATCGGGGACAATAAAAGGGCCGGAAGTCGCGGCATCGACGGACGCGGCGCACGCCAGGCGAGGCCCTGGGGGGGTATCTGCAGCGCGGCCGTGCGGAGTTGACCGACTGCGCGGCGTGTGCACCCCGCGGCCCATTCCACAAAACAAGCAAAACGAGAAAAAAAAAAAATTCCAGATGAAAGGTTTTTCCGCGAGTCAGGCCGCGTCTGACTGGACGAGCCACCGCCGGGCAGCCCCGCCGCCGGTCGCCTCGCACACTGGGCCCCATGCAGACTTCTTCCGTTATTTAGCACTGTTGGTTACTTCGGCGAAGACGAACTTGCTGTCCTCCACGGGTCCGGAGCATGCTCTCCTCCGGCCTTTATAGCGATCGATATCAGCAATTTATGAGAACGGCAAATTTATGGCCGGGCCACTTGCCTTGTATCGATTGTTTACCTCACAACATTGGTGCGCAATATGAAGGAACAATTTTTCACGGGGAAGGGGCACTGCAAAGCGGCAAAGCGTCTTTGCACTGCAATTCCATTGGTAAGTTTGCTTGCCACTCCAGTGGCGCTCCGTTTTGAATGCCAAAATTTGGCATTCTGGGCCGGATTGGCCTTTTAAAACGCCCAAATTTGGCGTCCAAGTTCACCGGAATGCCAAATTTTGGCATGCAAAGAGGCCAATCTGGGCCCAGAAGGCCAAATTTTGGCATTCAAAACGGAGCGCCACTGGAGTGGCAAGCAAACTTACCAATCGAATTGCAGTGTGGCGTGCTTCCGGTCAAAGGGCAGGCCGGCAGGCCGGTGTTTCGGCCTCGGTTTGGTCGCCCGATTTATTGCCATGCCGCGGAGGGAGGAATTTTCATTCGCCCGAGTTTTGTGACGGATTAATAAATTGAAGAGGTTTCGGCCTTTTGGGGGACGCGTCGCGATTCCTAATGAATGGAAGCTCGAGGGTCGACTTTAATTGTGACCTACATTTTTTTACCCCCCCGGTGGAAACTTTTCTCTTTTTTCGTCAAGACTATTTTCTTTTCTTTACCACAAAGTCGGCCAGCACTCCCTCCCGCGCGTGTGTTGCCGAGGAGACTCCCGACGTACCTGCGCAGACAGACGGAGAGGTTAGAAAACAAACAAAACATTTTACTTTTAGAGCGGAAGTGCGGAGGAAGGACTGCCCCATCTCGGCCGGCGCTGCCGCTTCAATTTATTTCCGCGCGCCAAAAATAAAACGGTGCAGAATGCAGTCTATGAGAATATCGCCATCTTTTCCTTTCGGGCGGTTCCCATTCTCGCACCTACGCGATGCCTGGCCCTGGCTCCCTTTCACGCCTCCCTCCCTATCTCTCTCTCTCTCTCTCTCTCTCTCTCTCTCTCTCTCTCTCTATCTCTCTCTATCTCCGTGGCCTCGATGCGGGAATGTGTATGGCGCGCGGCAGAATAATAATATATGGCCGGCATTCAATGGAGGAGTTGCACCGCAGAGACGCTCCCAGCCTCTCCTCTTTTTACACTGTCATTCATCAAAACGCTCCGAAATTCGACAGGCTGCTCTAAAAACAACAACAACAACAACAACAACAACAACAACAACAACAACAAACAACAAACAAAATTTTAATTCAACAATCCCTTACCAGTTTGAAAGGAATCAAAATTTTAAAACTCCTTTTTGTTCGAACAGTGCAGAAATGTTTTGAAATAAGACGAACTGTAAGAGGATCGAAATGAAATTTGGCTCGCTTTTAGCTTTTTTTTTTGTTTCTGTTAGACCGTCTGTTGTTTTTCCGAAAGAGACATAGACGGGGTCGGACACAGTGGGCCAGCGAGCTGCAGCGCCGCTGCGACGAGGTAGGCCGCAAATTCCGGGGCCGACACTGCCGCCGCCCACTAATGGACAGCTACCCTTATGGGCCGCGCGACGCGGCCCGGACAGACAGATAGACAGGCAGACAGACAGTTCGCTAACTCGATTGCGCCATTCAAAAGTAGTCCTGGTGGTGCGTGCTGCACTGGCCGGAGGTCGGGGCCGGAACCCCGCGGAAGAGAAGCGTCCGCGGAGGAGGAAGGCAAGGGACACGCCAGTGGACACACCACACAGTGGGCCAGAGGACCGGCGGCGCAGGCGGTCGAAACTTTATAGACGCGTCCTGAACTCTAGAGTCGCTAAACAGGACGCGAACCGGTCCTCTGGTCCACTGTGCAGCGCCAGTGCAGCAACACGCTGCGAGCGGGACGGTGACGCGTACAAGGGCGCATCAGCGAGCGTTCCAAGCGGAGCGTGCGGTACAGCGACGCGGCGAGGCGAACTTTGGCTGCACCAGCGTCCGGCGCAAATGCGGCGTAATGTCGCGTCAGTCAGAGCAGGCGCGCAAATTGGATAACACCGAAGATTATGTCGGGGCGAACACGCTCAGAGAGGAAGGGAGAACATTTTAAAATGAGGATAGTGTGCGTGCACGCGCGCGCGTGCGTGATTGTTTGTGTGCGTGAGTGTAGGTGTGTGTGAGTGTCGGTTTTGCCCGTATAAAGCATTACTCCGGGCGCAATTTTTCACACGGGTTACAGGTAACCATAAAAATCGCGACTCAAAAAAAAAAATGGGAAAAAAATGTATTTAAAACTACGGCGGTGGTGAAAAAAAAGTAAACGTGAGGATGATGGTAAAGCTGGAAGGCAGCCCTTTGCCGCTGGCGTGTGCTCGCGACAGACATGACACTTTCTCGATGAGGCGATAAACAACTCAGCCATGCATGCCGCACGGTGGGCCGCACAGAGGCTCGCGGTGAAAGGCGAGAAGGGCGCCACCGTCTCCCCGTCAGGCGTTGAGATGCATCTCCAGCGCCGACACCTCGCGGGAAAAAATTTGCTCTCACTTTACAACGGCACACTCTAAATGTCTCACAGTGAAAGGCTGCACCAACATATTATGATGCAGATTCTCTCAATAATACGAGGAAAATTCCGCAAAATACCCATGAGGTACAAAGAACACTCAAAGGTATGTTACAAAGGCAGCTGCATCACCATATTATATAGAATTTTCTCCATAATATGGAGAATCTTCACTGTAAGACATTTTGAGTGCAGGCTTGTAGTTGAAAAAAAAAAAAAAACCTTTTTGAGGCAAGAAACTTCTTGAAATTTACGTCAATAAACGCACTTTCAGCATTCACGGGTTTATTTCCAGCAGTGTTGCGCGCGGTGTGACGAACGAACCGCAAACAGATTACCGAGAACATGAGGCGGCGTCGTGCCCCTCACCATTACGACGCCTCGACACCGCACGCGCCTCGCATACCGCACGCATTTTTTTTCTTGCCTCACGTTTTATTAAATTTCTGCCCACCTTTTCTATCAGTGTGAGGAAGACAGACACGTCCGACCTCGCAGTCACACAGTGGGTCAGAAGACCGTTGAGGGCGGCTAAAATTCTAGACGCGTTTTGAGCTCCAGAGTCGCTAAATGGGACTCGAATCGAACGTGTGACCCCACCAATGGATTCCTCGTTCGGAGAGCAACCCATTGGCGGGGTCACACGTTCGATTCGAGTCCCATTTGGCGACTCTGGAGCTCAAAACGCGTCTAGAATTTCAGCCGCCACAACGGTCTTCTGACCCACTGTGCGTCGCTCGTTCGGCGCGCCCGTCTCCTTGCCTTTCGGCCCCGCGAGTGCGAGAGAGACGGCCTCATCCTGCAGACTGATCCGAGAGTCGTTCCCGCGTCACTCTGCCTCTCTCGCGCCCACACGGGACGCCCCGCGACTGCGATAGAGACGGTCTGCTAATGACGCCCACGGGACGCAAGCTTCTTGCCTCGTTACGCCACGTGGACTGCAGACGGATTCGGGACAGTCGCTCTGTGTCTCTCGCACCCACGCGGCACGCCCACCGCGCGAGTGCGAGAGAGACAGACTGGCAGTCCGCAGTCCTGTCATTAGCAGACTGCTTCGCCGGTCTGCTGGAAACGCGTCGGAATCGAAAACGAAAAATAAAAAACAGCAACAACATAACACCGATGAGCTCAATTTTGGATCACGTTTTCCGGGTGTCGAGAATGTTCCTGCTTCGCGCACAGTTTGTAAGGTTCTGAGAGTGGACATCTCAAAACAAAATCCACCCAAGAAAATAAAAGAAAAAAATGAAAAAAAAAAACAATATTTCGAAAAGGAAAAAAAACTTACGAGGCCTCGGAAAATGCACCCCTATCCCCTGCACCAGGCAGCGGGGCGGAACTTCTGGAAGAAGTCATTCATACTGGGGTTTATTCCCGGCAGACGCGCAGCCCTTCGGCGACACGTCCAACGTAAAACCCGCGGCGGTATAAGGCTCGTTCTCCGCCCGTCCGTACGGAGGGGTGGGGCGGGGCGGGGCGCCGGAACCGCCACCGCAAGAGCCGCGTGGATCGGCTGCGTCAACGGGAGAGATACGCCGCTGCCGCGGGTTGACGGCAAGACGCCCGGGAAACGGCTTGTTTCGGGGAAAGGCAGTCAAAGTCCACGGTTTTACATCGCCGCCAAACGGGCTGCCGGCAAGGACTTGCAAAGCAGCCCCCAAATTTGACGATCGCAATCCGGCGGCGGCCTCGGCCTCGACAATGCCTCTGCGGAGCGGAGCGTAGCGCCCGGCAGGCAGGCACGCCGAGGCTGGCCGTGCTCGGCGGGACTGCCTATCCTCACTTCCACAGGGGCGCTCCGGGCCGCACAGTGCGCCAAAGCGCCGCCGCTGCCTTGGTCTCCTCGGGCCAGACTCCCCCTCCTCCAGGACCTCCAGGACCTCCAGGACCTCCAGGACCTCCAGACCGGTCCTTGGGCCCCTATGGGGACAGGCCCCCACGAGGCTTGCACAGACGAGAGCGAAATTCATCATACTGATAAGCATCTGTAAGCTTGAGCGCGGCGCCACCACTCCTATATTTTCCGCTCGGGAGGAGAGAGAGAGAAAGAAAGAGAGAGAGAGAGAGAGAGAGAGAGAGAGAGAGAGAGAGAGAGAGAGAGAGAGAGAGAGAGAGAGAGAGAGAACCGCAAGGCGCCGCACCCCGGCCCGGCCCAGTACGACGCTGGAGTCGTGGCGTGCCTCGCTTGTGGAAAGCTTACTGCCACTCCCCCACCCCCCACCCCTCTGCTCCGGAGCCCTCAGGACATCACCCACCATGCATTTTAAATGGCCAGGGGCGTGGCTGGGTGACAGTGCGGGCGGAGGTCATCCGGGTTACGTTCCGAAGACATTCGGCTGTCTTCGGCCCGCCCCGCACCCCTCCCCCTGGCCCCCGCACCCCGCCCCGCGCCCCACCCCGCTTCGCCGCGTTAAGTATTCACGCACTGCAATCACAGTAGCGAGGCCTTCGCTATTGCTGTCACCGCCTCAATAATGTAATCGATCCAAGGCGGGGGGTGGGGCGGGCGGTTCCGTGCCGAAAAACCCGATTCAGCCTCTGGAAGGGAGAAAGGCGAGGCCGGAGGAAAGGAACCTGCAGGATGTTGGCAAAGTGGCCCGGAATACAAAATTAATCACCGGCAGCCTGGAACACGGGGGCGAATCGGAGAGTACTGGACACGGCGTCACCGTGACGTCATCGCGACCTTCGCTCGGTCTCAGTCGAAACTAAAATTAACCAACGGACGTAACATTTTTGTTTAAACCAGCGAATACAATGGCGTCATTCAGCAAACGACGAAACCTTATTTTTTCCTGCGAGTAGGACAGCATGCCATATTTGAGCAATTTATCGTGAGGGGGGGAAATATACACTAATATGAGGGTGGCTACTACTTTTCCGCCGCCGGCTTGACAAATAGCACGAACGTGATGCGTCGCACGCGGGTGGGGGGGGGGGGGTGTCATCAGCATCACCAGAGGCGTCAAAATGCGGTTGACGCGCGTGCTGGCTGCGCCAATCTGCTCATCAGGGGGGATAGGGGGGGGGGGAGTGCAAGAAGCAGTCCTCCCTCCCCCTCCCCGATGGCAGGTGGTGCGGAGCCCTTCTTACTGCGTTCCGCCATGACCCCTCCTGGGAAATTAAAACGTTTCGACTACTGCATTAGACGGTGAGTGAAATTGCGTCCATATTGCAGATGGCTCGCCAGCTGGCGGCCCGGTCGGCCGCGTCACCGTCTTATTATATTCCAGTGCAGGTGCCGGCCGGGGAATCAGGGCTCGGGCCGCCCAGACACAGTGGGCCGGAAGACGGCGCAGGCGGCCAAAACTCTAGACGCGTTTCGAGCTCCAGAGTCGCGCAGCAGGACTCGACCCGACCGTGTGACCCCACCAATGGATTGCTCTGCGAACGAGGAGTCCATTGGTGGGGTCACACGGTCGGTTCGAGTCCTGCAACGCGACTCCGGAGCTCAAAACGCGCCTAGAGGTTCGGCCGCCTGAGCTGTCCTCTGACCCACTGCGCGCCGCCCAGGCCGCGTCTGGCATTCCGAGCCAATTTCTGTGAGCTTGATAAAGTCGAAGCTCCGGCAGCAGGCAAGCTCGCCCCCGGGAATGCCTTGCCGACGGCCGCGGGGCTGGGCCGAGCAAGGCCGGCCGAGGCCGCGCCCCACGGCTGATCGCACGGCGCGGCCGATATCCCGCTCGCTGCTCCACTCCGTCACCGAGTGCCTCCGCGAGACTAGGTCAGGTTGAAAACAAAGGGCGTCCAGAGCGTCATGGTTTATACATCGTAATGCGAATCGATAGGCGCCCTGAGCTGTCCTCGGCGGGACGGGGCGGGGCGGGGCGGGGCGGCTTTGCGCTGGCGCTCCACCGCGAGCTGCAGCTCCGTTATTTCAAACGGCACACTTCCTTTTGAAAAATGACGCGGCTTTCTGTGGGTGACTGCGTCTCGCAGGTACACTGTCGACAAAAAAAAAAAAAATCGCAGTGTGCTTTTGCCGGTGAAAAGTGGAGTCGCCGGGAGTTGAACCCGGGGTCAGGAGCTTTCGCGAGCAACTCGGCAAGCGGCGTCCCGCGCCGATACTCCCGCATATTGGTCGGCGTGGCGCGGCACTCGTAACCATTCCGGAAGCTCGGCCAGCCCTGAGTGAGTCGTTTTGTCGCTGTCAGCCGAGGCGGTGAAGACGAGAAATACCGGCCATGCACGGCACGGCGGCCGTCTCGCTCGCACTCACAGAGCGCTGCCCCGTCGGCGGGGCCTACCTGGTGGGCCGCCAACACAACGCCGGTCCCACGCAAAAGACTTTTTGTTCCAGCCGCTGACAGTCTTGGATGACACTTTTTGGTGACGCTATACTGTGGGCTACTGTCTTACGAGCCTTGTGCGAAACTCCTTCTTCGCCTAAGTATTTCGCTCGCCTGGACTCCGCGCACCTTTTGTCCTTTTTTCTCTCACGCTCTCGTCTGTGTGTGTGCGCGCCCATGAGTATGAATTTGCGAGTGTGTGTGTGCACGCCAGCCCGTCTTTAGTGTGTGTGTGTGTGTGTGGTGTTTTTTCACCCCTTTTCTCCTCTTTTGCCCCCACGAACGAGCGACCTTACGGTGACACATACATCATGTCGCGTAGAACGCCCGCTCGCCGACTGAACGCTGTCGAGCAGGAGAGAGAGAGAGAGAGAGGGGGGGGGGGCGATTGTGTGCGTATACGTGCCGTCTGGGCGTACCAGCGTAGAAAAAAAGAACAGCAGCTAGGGAGGAAAGTGTTGTTCCCTTCAACAATTCAAAGGCCATCCACCTCCTCCAACATAGCTCATACGAAGAAAAGGGTTGGGGGTTGACTGCTCATGCAACAGAAAACCAGTTCAGCTAGTGTCTTGTTGCTGTGTACCGCTGTGTACGTAAAATTGAGTCATAGGTTTAATGTCACCAGCATTTTTTGTCACCACTTTCAACCTCGTACCCACGCATGAAAGGAAGAAGAAGAGAAAAGCGAAAAAGCAACGCGGTGGGTGTTTGAACCTATGCCTCGCGGCCCGGCGGCGGTCGGCGTGCAGCACGGAGCGCGGACGTGTCGGATCCGCGACAAACTCCTTTCGGGCGACGCCACACGTCGCGACGCCCGAAACAAGGGGGCGCGTCGTGACGTCATAATGACGTCGTTAAAGAGCGACGCATCGCATCGCGTCGAAACAGGGGCGGGAGAGGGAGAGTGGGCGGGGGGGGGGGGGGGTAATTTCATTTCATTCGGCTTTGCCTTTTCACAGGCCGCAAGATATCAAGGCTTCTGGTACCTCGCTCCACGCGGCCCCAACGAGAGGGAGGGAGAGAGAGAGAGAGAGAGAGAGAGAGAGAGAGAGAGAGAGAGAGAGAGAGAGAGAGAGAGAGAGAGAGAGAGAGAGGGACAGAGAGAGAGAGAGAGAGAGAGAGAGCAAAACTCACAGGATGAGCTGCACGGCTGCGGTGAATGAGTAAGAAACGGCACAACAAACTCAATGCGAAAACGCGCACACACACGTACACGTGCACCAACACATGTGCACACACACACACATATATATCAGAACTTGCAGGACGCGGTCGGAACGGAGCGGGGAGAATACAGTAGCTTTTTGAACGGGATGTAGACTGGCCGAAGCTCGCGAGGCGAAAGGCCGAGTTCGGTATCGGCAAGCCCAGTGGGCAAGCCGGCCAGCAGTCGGTGCGCGGGGCGGCGCGGGGCGGCGTGGGGCGGCGTGGGGCGGCGTGGGGCGGCGTGGGGCGGCGTGGGGCGGCGTGGGGCGGCGTGGGGCGGGGCAGGGCGGCGCGGAGCGGTCCCAGTGGACGCCCCAACAAGCGGTGCGGATTGGTCTCCCCCACCCTCCCCACCGCGCTCCCGAACAACTTACCTAAACAACCTAAATACAAAGGTGATACGTTTATTACCTTTTTTGGCGTTACAAATCGTATCGCCGACAAAAGGGCCATACAGAAAATCTTGTCTTCAAAGAGGCGATGGTCCAAAGTACGTACCGCCAAAATTTCGCAATAAACTTGGAATTTCTCATCATACAGTTTATAGCCAAATTTGGGCGATACTTTTTAAGGGGAACCCCTTGTCTGCACCTCTCAAAAGACAAGATTTTCTGTACGGCCCTTTGTTAGCGATACACCATTGTATCGCCACAGAAGATACTCACGTACCGCCTTTGGATTGAGAGCGATGCGCTACACGGCAGAGAGAGAGGGACAGAGGGAAAGAGAGAGAGAGAGAGAGAGAGAGAGAGAGAGAGAGAGAGAGAGAGAGAGAGAGAGAGAGAGAGAAGGGGGAGAAAGCGCAAAGAGGAGCGGAAATACAGCGGTGTCATCATGATCGAGTCGGCCAGCGCGTCAGTGCGATGCCCAGCGAGATCCGGGCTCCGCAACTCCTCTACACCAGACCCCAAGCTGCTGGAGAAAAAGACAAGAGCAGAAAATGTGCTTCCCTGGGCGTCTTGCTGGCAGTGTGGACGGCCGGGCAAGTCTGGAAGTCCCGTCCTCTCCGGCCACATACATATATCCACACTAGTTTGATGCGGACGCTACTTTTCATACTCACACAGCGTCGTCCTCGTGTGTTTCTTCTTTTTTCCTCGTTTTCTCTCTCCACGCGGGACTCTATCTTCATCTGCGATTCCATCAACATTCCCATCTCCTACTTCTTCTTGTTCGCATCCCATTCCCAACAACGGCAACTTCTTGGCCGCCTCGGTGCGTCGCGACGCGTCGGTCCGCGCGACCCTACTTCCCTCCCCCTCACCTTCCCCCGGCCACCTTCCCGTTCGGATCGGAAGGCCTGGTAAGGGGGCACTTTGCGAGCTTCAAATTCACCTGCACACGAACCGTCTAGTTATCTTATGGAAATGAATGCAGCGGGTATTGAATTGGCGCATCAGGTAGCAGTCGGTAAAAGTCTTTAGTGGGTAAGAGGCTCTAGGAGGAACGCCGTAGTTCGCATATTGTGTAGTTCCAATTCCTCCTCCCTCATCAAAACCCAGAAAAATGATTTCTTGATCAAGTAAAATATTTTTCTTGATTGAAAATACTTGTTTTTACCTAAACTGAGGGTCAGATCAATACTAATAGGCATTGCATTCATTCAACTCCAATCCATATCAAGAATATTTCTACTTCACTCAAAGCAGAACTTAACTTAGGCGCATTATATAATGCAAAAAAATTACTTGCATCAAGTAAATTTTACTTGACTCAAGAAATAATTTTTCTGGGTGAAGTCCAGCGTGGATGGCTGGCCGGGGTGTGCGCTGCAGGTGCGTGTACTGAGTACACACTTACCCGCGCCCTACCACGGCTGTGTCCGTCCGTCCCTAACACCCTCAGACAACCTGCCGCAACTTGGGTCCGCCCTAAACTCGCGCCGGCCGACCGAACCAGCTCCGACGAACGAACCGCACGCATATCATTCATTTGCATAACCTGCTGGGGCCAAGGGTGGGGCTCGTGGAACTGTGGAACCAGACTTACAATGGCCCCCGCGCCCCCGCGCCCCAGGGCCCCCGCCACGTGTTCAGCCGCGCCACTCCCGCTTTCTAAACTGTTTTGCTAAAAACGACAACAAAAAAGAGGGAAACGGAAACCTCTGCGCTCTCGCTGGCAGCCGAGTGGAGGTGCGCAGCAGCCGGTTCAAATCACACACACACACACACACACACACACACACACACACACACACACACACACACCAATTCTTTTACGACCCACAAAAGAGTATGTGCACTCTGTGCCACTCTGTGCGCAGTGGGCTAGTTCGCGCCACGGACGCGCGTTACAAGTGCATGCAAGTCGTTGTTGATGTGACAGAGCGCATCCCCTCAGCGGAAAAGCGGCGGAGCTGCAGCAACAACAACAACTACAACAACAACAACAACAACAACAACAACAACAACGACAACAACAACGACTGTGCCTTTGATGGCGCGATGATGCATTGCACCACAAAAGAGCTCTTTTAAGTTGGTTCCTCCAAGTTGCGCCGTGACGCGACGGGCCGAGGTTTGGCACAGGCATACTTAACCCGAGTTTCAAACTCAGGTAAGTTGTTGGCTGTCAGGTTGTCACAGCCTCAAACGGGTGAGAGCGACCCTATTTGTTACCTCAAGGCGCGGGGGGGGGGGGGGGGGGGGAGAGAGAGAGAGAGAGAGAGAGAGAGAGAGAGAGAGAGAGAGAGAGAGAGAGAGAGAGAGAGAGAGAGAGAAAGAGAGAGAGAGACAGAGAGAGAGAGTCACGGGGGAGCACGCGTGCCTGCGAAACGAACAATCGGATTGGGGTTGATATCGCAGTGCCGCGTCTCCCAACACAAATACACAATATTTTAAGGAGACGTTTTTCTTGGGATTTCATTGTCAGCCAAGTCTAGAGCAAACAAAAACAAAATTAAAAATGCAATTTTTTTTTAAGTAGGAAATAAATTAGAGTACATTTGTGCGAGTGGGCGATTGTTGATGGCGAAAAGCGCTAAATAATGATATCCCTGTGATTTAACCGGACGTCCGCTGGGGTGGGGTGGAGGTGGGGTGGAGGTGGGGTGGGGTGGGGGGGGGGCAGTGAGTAGTGCCGCGGCTCATCACGCGCGCGGGACTACGGTGTGCGAGGCGCGGCGTGCCGCTCGATGCGTTTCTCATAATCACCGGCCGATGCCGCCGCTCCGTCTCTCTCGCACTCGCGCGGCGCGGCGCGGAATCGGACCGGCGGCGGCGGGGACCTCGACCATTGTATCCGCCAAATGCCATCTGCGGCCCAGCGGCGGACTGGCGCACAGTGGGCCAGAAGACCGGTGGCTGCGGTCGAAATCCCGGACGCGCGTTTTGAGCCCCCGGAGTCGCTAAATGGGACTCGAACCGAACGTGTGACCCCCACCCATGGATTGCTCTCCGAACGAGGAAGCCATTGGAGGGGTCACACGTTCGGTTCGAGTCCCATTTAGCGAC
The DNA here is from genome assembly GCA_030522485.1 of Stenchaetothrips biformis. Lineage (NCBI taxonomy): Eukaryota > Metazoa > Arthropoda > Insecta > Thysanoptera > Thripidae > Stenchaetothrips > Stenchaetothrips biformis. The sequence goes on from CM060100.1 coordinate 11,475,828, forward strand.
TGTGGAGCTCAAAACGCGTCTCGAGTTTTCGGCCGCCGGCGGCGCCGGTCTTCTGGCCCATTGTGTGGCGGTAGCATGGCACGGCGTGGCGAGGCGCGGCGGTCGAGGACACGGCGTCGTTAGCGTCAGACCGCGTCAGGCCTATCGGTCGAGGTGATGAAAGAAGGCATGAAAGATGAGGCGCCCCAAGGACAAAGGGGGTAACTTTAGAGGCGCCCGTGGAGGACTGGGGCCCCGACGACGCTGCCGACGCGGGGTGACGCCTAGGTGATTGGGGATCTCTGGGCGCCGGGGAGGTGGAGGGGGAGGGGGAGGGGGGGGGCTCTTTGCCGCGGCTGGGTGGAGGCTTTGTGATGCTGTGTTGGTTATTCGTGGCCTTTACGGCCGATGATTCTCTCCGAGGATGTGGAGTGTGCCCCCCGAGACCGCCCCGCCCCGCCCCGCCCCGCCGCGCCCCGCCACTCGGCACGGCTGGGCCAGGCTGGGCAGGCCTGCAGGCCGCTGCCAGTGTTCTAGGAGGCGCCAAAGAAAGGCAGCCAGTCCACAAGGCAAATCTGCAGTCAATGTCAGGCCCACTTTGCGACAACACACCGCAAACCCCAAGTGGGACAAGTGCGCTCTGTTTGGTGGGGACCAAAATGTACCACGCTTGGAAGCGTAGACCACTGCTCTTGCTATGGTTAGGAAAATTAAGGTTCACGCCTCTAGAAGAGTTGGACATAGTTTGTCCGACGCTTCAAACCCTAAGCCAGTGGTTCTCAAAGGCTCACAACGGGATCGAATTCGGTACTCGCTTTGAATGCCGGAATTTGTTTAACATAATAAATAAAATGAAAGCACAGTGTCAATCCACACTAGAATCGACACACCATTGGACTTGTAAAACAAAGATATTGAAACCAGACTTCCGTACAAAAAGGCCTCTGTATATGAGGATGGGCAAAGTTACGTCAGGGATACTCTCGAATCACAGGTTTTTGAAGTGGTTTTTAATGCTTCTATTTGCTAATTAGCTAATGTTCATGCACTCACCTTTGATCTGTGCTCCTCTAATGAAGTTTTGGAGAAAGGAAGGTGCTGGTTTTGGTATCCAATAGTATCCATTGCACAAGGTAAACAAACAAAATATCTTCTGCAAGTTGCCTGCTCAGTCTTGGTTAACCTCAAAGTATTTTCACAGTATTTTATGTTTCACAGAGTGCTGTTGGTAATCGAAAGACACCGGACCGTTCACCGGCGAAGAAGCGGACCAAACAGAGTCATCCTTCCACAGTACAGTTTGAATATATAAATTTAACTTGTTCTGTAGAAAGGCCTATTTTTGTTTCCATTTTGAAGACTATCCACTGTACATAACAACTTCTCATACCCTTAGTATGAGAAGTTATCATGGCCAGTAATCCAGGATACTAAGGTGGCAACTGTCTAGACGATGTGTTTCGCTGTTTAACGTATCAAAATTATATATTTTAACTGTACTGTAGAGTCGTGACTTTGTTCGACCCATTTTTTCGTTGGCGGCCGGTTGGTGTCGATATCCGGTCACTTACTGAACTCTGTGATACATGAAATACTGTGAAAACCGGTTGAGGTTAACCAAGACTGGGCAGTCAACATGCAGAAGATATTTTATTTATTTACCTTAGTAATGGATTGGACACCACAAAAAGCAACTTTCTTGCTCCAATACATTATTGTAGTGAGTGGCACAGATAAAAGGTAAGCTAATTGGCTAAACACCCGCATTCAGAACAACTTCAAAAACCTGCTATTTGAGTGCTTCCCTAACGTAACTTTGCCAATCCACCAACACGCAGGCCTATTAGTGTGAAAGTCTGGTTCCAATCTCTTTGTATTTCAAGGCCAATAGTTTGTCGATTTCAGTGCGGGTGGGCACTCAGCTTCCATGTGGTTTATAATTTTGAACAAATTTCGGCATTCTAATCGAATACAGATCCATTCATGTACCAGCGAGCAAGATGTCGGACAATTCCTGTCCCCTTCCAAAAACGTGGACCACAGTTGTCCTTCACATGCAAGTGCTCGTCGAAGGTAGTCTATTTTATTTATTTACCTTAGTAATGTATTGGACACCACAACAAGCAACTTCCTTGCTCCAATACATTATTGCAGTGTGGGACATTTTGGCACTCACCAAATAGTGTGTACTTGTCCCCACCCTTATAGGCTGCCATGCTGCATTGTGTGTGAGAGAGGGTTATAGAGTGACAGAGAATGACTCGCACAACGCGTCACCCTCAAGCCCCGCACTCTTTTTATTTTTATTTTAAATTTTTTTTGTAGAACAAGCTTCCTTTTTTTGCGGCGTGTTCCTTGCCAGGCGCCTCCGGGGCCGGAGTCCGGGGCGCGCGGCGTGCATGCGTGGAGGTAGACAAATTGTTGCGGATTACGCTGCAAGACAGGTGAGCCAGCCGGTGTTAGTGGCGCCGCGGGCGGTGCTGGCGGTGCTGGTGCTGGGCGCGGTGGCGGCCTGCCTGCCGCAGGCCCCGCGTGTCGCAGTAAACTCGGCCAGCACTGCACTCCAGGCCGCTCCAGGCCGCTCCAGCAGGGTCGTACAAGGCATTTTAATTGGCCCGTTATCGTTTACTGCTCGCGTTACTGTGTCGCTGCGCCCACACGGTCCAACGCCTGAGACGCCCACCGGCAGGCGCTCGCACCGAGGTGTGTCGCTGTTCCCCCCACTGCACCATCACTGTGATTCAACGAATGTGACGTCATATTCGTTCGAATGTGAATTATGTCATGTTCGTTTGAACGTGACACGACCGTTATATTAGGGTGTCACATTCGTTTGAACGTGCGTGAACATTCAAACGACTGTGACGTCATATTCAAACGAACGTGGCAAAATTCACATTCGAACGAATATGACGTCACATTCGATGAATAACAGTGATGTGGGGGTTCATTCAGTTGACAATTTACAAAAAAAAAAGTTGTCGTTTTTGTTTTGTTTTGTTTTTTAAATAAGCTTATTGCTTTTTGGGCCTGCACACTATGAAAATCTGGCCTTGGGGTTGGCCTGTTCCGATTGGAATGCGTCCTCTCCCTTCATCCCGTCCGTCCGTCTTCTGCAGTCCACTCGCCAGACTGTCGTTGCGATTTTCATTGGTAATTTCATCACGCAGCGGGGCCGGCCTGGCCGGGGCCTAAATGAACGTAAGTGCAGCAAACGGCCTGACGTTTCGACCTCGTTAAGCAAGCATCTCACACTCCTCGGGTGGGGTTACGCCCAAGGCATAATGAGAGGGCTAGCCGGCCGGCGTGGCCAGGGGAGCGAGCGGGAAGATAGAGGTTAGGGGGTTCCCAGAGAGAAGCGCGCGCAAAGGGTGGAAGCGGGACTCTCTCTCTCTCTCTCTCTCTCTCTCTCTCTCTCTCTCTCTCTCTCTCTCTCTCTCTCTCTCTCTCTCTCTCTCTCTCTCTCTCTCTCTCTCTCTCTCTCTCTTTCTCTCTCTCTGTCTCGGAGAGCACGACGGCGACGTGGACCGGCGCGGCAACGCAGCCGGAGGTGCACGACGGCGTCGTCGGCAGCCTGGAGCTTGAATCCCGGCGACGCGGCGGACTCAAGGTGTTATCGACTTTTTCGGATTAGCATTCGGCGAGTCTTATTGGCGTTATCGATAGGCCGCCTCCGTTTCATTTAGGCTAATCTATTTTCAATCCCGCTGCCTTATCAATTTTTCATAGCGGCGCCCGGAATTGGGCCGCCCCCCGCGGCCCGCCCCTCGCCCCTGCCCCTCGCCCCTGCCCCTCGCCCCTGCCCCTCGCCCCTGCCCCTCCGTCCGCGGTTAATTTTTGGGACGTCCCTGGAGGCAAGCGTTCGGAAGACGGTATGCTAATTCTTTGTCAACCGTCCGGAGAGGGCGGCCGCCGCCTCGGGGACCGCGTAGGCTGCGCAGGCCGCGCCCTCCACACGCGTTACTTTTCTCCTCATAAATGTCAGATGTGTAGGGAGGCCAGGCGTGGGGAAAGCGGAAAAGTTCGGGACGGCGCGGTCGGCGAGGTGGGCGTGGTGTGCGTGCAGGGAAAAGCACGAACGCATTGGGGCCCTGGAGAGCAGGGGGGGGGGGGCGCCCCCCGCGGGGGCCGCGGGGGCGTCATGCCCAGGCGCCTTCGAGCGTCTCTCGGACGATGTCGGACGACGTCGAGGGGGATGATCGCCCAGGGGTCGGTCAACTGACCCCACTTTCTGTTCTTTTTGGCGATCGTGCTGCCCTGCCGCCCCACTCCCTACCCCCCTCCGCGGCCCCCGGCCCCGCACCTTGTGCCTACACGTCGAGCCCCCCCGCCCCTGTGCTCATCCCGCCCGCCACCCTCTCAACCCCATCAAGACACGTCAACTCTCAATGAGATGGGCATCGGAAAAATGTCGGCCCTTGGAGCAGGGTGGGGGATGGCTCATTGGGAGCACCAGGATATATGACTAGAGGGAAAAAAGAGGAGTGGGGGGAAAGGGGTGAGGGAAGGGCGCAGCGTGACTGCGTAGGTCGACTATAACGTGGCGTTATCCAATCTCCCGGCGCTCGGCGGTGAGGACGAAGCGGCCGGTGGAAAAACGAGGGGGGGTGGGGGTGCTGGAAAATGGGGGGGCGGGGGTTCCGATGGCGGAGCCAGTGTCAGGAAGGAGCAGCAGCTGTCAGTCAACAGACGATCCGGATCGAATTAGGGCCGCCCCTCCACGCCGCGCCACCGTCCTGGTGCAGAGCACTTTGCCTTTCGCTGCTGTCGCAGAGAGAGAGAGAGAGAGAGAGAGAGAGAGAGAGAGAGAGAGAGAGAGAGAGAGAGAGAGAGAGAGAGAGGCATGACTATCGACAGGACTCGTTTCCAAATCACAAATCTGGCCCTCGTTTCGTAACGGTGATGGAGCAATTTTCCGATAGCCTTGCGGCTCAAGGAGGACCCACCATGGATTTCCCGGTGCGAAACTCGTTGGTGTGTGGATGTGTGGGAGAGAGAGAGAGAGAGAGAGAGAGAGAGAGAGAGAGAGAGAGAGAGTTTGAGTGTGTGTCGCGGCTCGCCTCTAAGACCCACGCACCTAATGAAGCAAGCGCAGTGCTGGGCTGCACCACGGTCGGTAGGGTGTTGTGCTCCCCCACCCCCTTCTCTCTCTCTCTCTGCCCCTCTACAGGCCTCGGAATGAGGTTACTTTGACCCACTTTGGCGCTATGGTACCGCACCGCCGTAATCATCGGCAAAGCGCCGGGCGGTAGGCAACGCGTTGCACTGCCGAGAGGAAAAAGGAGAAGGAGGAGGAGGGTGCTGGGGCTGCAAGGTGGCGGCGGCAGTGTGAAGTGGCACAGCAGGTGTTGCTATGCGCGTGGTAGTGCAGCATCGTCTCCCGTCAACAACAACAACAACAACCGCGGCTTGCACAACGCGGGTTCTGCTGCTGCGGGGTCACAGGGTGAGCCGCTATGCCCACCCATCATGCCGTAGTATTGACCCCAGGCACCCCCACCCCTGGCTCTAGTGGGAAAAAAAAATAGGGGAAAAAAAAAAAGCGAAAAGTTGGTTATTTCCCATGACCAGCCTGGCCGTTAGGCCCTCGACCCGCAGCGGGGCCGCGGCCCTCGGAATGGAGTCGGTCACGAGACGGTAAGCGGCGCGGCGCCGCCTGCTGACAGTTCTCAGAGCGTGATTAAGAGAGCGCCGCTGTCGGCGCCGTGGTTGGGTTCGCGCGGACATCGCCACCGAACGCCGCGACGCGCCCGTCACTCGACTGTCAATGACAACACGTTTAAAAAAAATCCCCCCCTCCCCCCTCCCAAAAAAAAGGCGTGTTTATTTACATCAACTATTTCAGGTTCTAGGTGAGCCTCTCTGGTAGTCGACTACGAAACGAAAAGAAAATTTATTTTACACACCGTGATTCGTTCGATGAAATGATTAGAACCGTCCGCACTGGTAAAACTAAAGCGTAGTATTACCCTCTGTTTTCAAGCGTTATCAGTTTACGCTTGAAATCAAGCGTAACAGGCTCATTCGCCAAGATTTCCCCTATCTAAATGCGTGGGGGAATTTCCAGAGTATGCTTCATTTCAAGCGTAACGTCTTCAAGCGTAACTCTATGCTTGACTCAAGCATACAATTACGCTTTAGTTTTACCAGTGCGAAAAGGAAAGAAGTGGAAGACACTGGTCGGCACTGAGGAGAAAGGAGGGGCGGCGGAGAGGGGGCGGTGAAAGGAGGGCGTCCCAGCGGAGGGAGGCTGAGGACGCGCATCCACTGCAATTGCCGTCGTGCCCTTCGCCCTTCACCCTGCCCGGCGGGCCCTTTAAAGTATACAACCATACGCAGTGTGCCCTTCTGTATTGCACCGTCCCCTTATGATTGCAGTCCTTGGACCCCGCCCTTTGCTGGAAGTGCCCTCGGATCCCTCTCAGCGTCAAGCTCTCTCTCTCTCTCTCTCTCTCTCTCTCTCTCTCTCTCTCTCTCTCTCTCTCTCTCTCTCTCTCTCTCTCTCTCTGCGTGGAAGTCCCAGAAGCCCCAACCCGCTGATGAAATTGTATTGAAGATGGAGCGACCCCTTGACCCAGCAGCACCGGGCGAGAGAAATGAAGGGACAGAATCACAGAATGCGACGAAAATTACTCTTCTCTCCTGAATTTAAGTTTCCCGAATTTGTGCATTTTTGCTGCATGACGTCGTCAATGTTTTATTATTTTCAACATAAAAAATGTACTTTAACCAATGAACTAATATTTTCTTTAGTTTTATTTTGGTGGTGCCTGCGTCGCGCCATAGGCAGGTAATAGCCCCAGGCGCACATGCATGCGGGGCAAAGGGAGGGAGGGGGGAGGACTTCCCGAAATCGCACGCCATAAAAAGCTCACTGAAACAAAGATGTTTGTTTTAAAGTTTGTTTGTTTTTTTTTCCTTTTTTTTTGTGTCGACCCTGCAAGCAAATCGCGCACTGCACCTGGCCCTGCACTCGAGGAAGTTCTAAGAATCAGAACACTGGACGATGGAAATTGACCGGAAACTTCACAGACTAAAAAAAAAAACAACGTCCTTTTCTGATTTACGCCCTCTTTGGTTTGCTGTGGCCGGTCAAGGGGCGCAGGGTGGGCACGGCGGCCAGCGTACCGCTCCAGTACTAGCCCGTGGCGGCGTGCCAACTACCGCCCGACTCACCTTATTGACCCATGGACTGGGAAATAAATTTCTCAACAGACTTCCCGGAGAAGGCGCGGCCAGGCAGCCTTGGTTTATACCGGAAAACGGTTTTGGAACGGGTTTGGACCGTTCTAAATCGCTGCCTCAAATAAATAAATAAATAAATAAGACGTTTATTCAGCGACCGTTTATTTCTTCTGGTTGTGTTGGTACCACTGTAAATATTCACGACGGCGGGTTGCCTGCTTGCGTGGCCCTGCGCCTTTACTCTCACTTTTACTGCCGGCCCTGGAGCGCGCGGCTGGGCTACCTCGGGGATATTGCTCTATTGCTACTCGACCTGCAGCAAATTTCTTTTCATTATTTCACAAAAGATTAAGAATTTTTATATATAAGCTGGTGGGGCTCGGTTCAAGCCCTTGCTCTTTCAAAACCGTCGAAAAATGAGTACGATTTATTTCATGTGACACTGCGACTAAGAAAGTACCCAACAGTCGACGCAACTTGCAGTCTTTTTTGACTGGCTTTTGTTTTCCAGTGAAGTGTCAGCGCCCGCGGCGCCGTCGTCAAGGTCGGGTTGCAGGGCGCGCCTGGTGCTCGTCGTCCTACACGGTGTCGCCCATAACGCCGGGACTGAATTAGCGGACGGCAAGCCGTAAAGCAGCCAGTCCTCCCTCACCTCCCCGGCCTCACCTTACGCCAAAAAGCGTGCGTACTTTACCGGGAGTCGAACCCTGGCGCCTGAAAGGAAGCCTTTTGGCGTTCGTTTGACGGCGCGGCCGGGCAGAGTGCATGCAGGACGCTGCTGCTCTTTCCCCGTGCCAACGGCGACGCCTGCCTCGGCGCCACGTCCGCATCGGCAGGAAACAGGACGAAAAATGTCTGGTCAAGTATTTATCCGGACCGTCCACGTATACTTTACTTTCTTCGGAGGTTCCGCACATCTTCTCCGAGCCTGATGATTACATGGGACTCTTATGGCGACTACGAAGAGAACAGTCTATAATCGGAAGTTCAGAGTCTTTTCGTGCCCAAAATTGTGAAGACTCCGCGCTAAAGTACGGCCTGTTAGTGTCCCCCGCCTGGTGGTCGTCCCCTCGGCCCGCGAGGCGGCGGGGGCGGCGGGGGCGGCGCTGGCAAGGCCGCTAGCAGGGCTTCCCTCCCCGTACTTGCGACGTCGTACAAGTACGGCGACTATCGCCTTCCATCTCGGCCATCCCGTCCGGTAGCGTAGTGGGTACCGCGTCTGTGCCCTAAGTTGGGACCTCAGGTTCGCGTACCGGCTTTGGCAGTGTGCCTGGCGAGGCCCTCCCTCCCTCCCTCCCTCCCTGCGTCTGTCCGGCGGTCGCACAGTGGGCCACAGTGCGGAACGTTGCGGCAGGACGCACGGCTCGGCTGAATAAAAAATCAAGTCCTAAAATTGCATTTCTGGCGGGTGGTGGTGGTGGGAGGGGTGGCCGCGCCGTTGTGAAGGTCGGGGTGAGGCGGGGCGGGGCGGGGCGTAGATCTCCGCGTCCGTTCAGAGGGAAATATCTTCGGGCTCAGAATGATCAACGGCCGCTGAGTTACTGTGTGTGTGTGTGTGTGTGCGTGCGTGCGTGCGTGCGTGCGCGCGCAACACTGAGTGTGACTGTGTTTGTCGCGGTCAGCCAATCAGCGTGCGCGCCTCGCCACACTGAATTATTGGCGCGCAAATTGATGAGAAGCTAAATTCGTAAGGTTCTTATCCGGTCCGCCGGAGCGCGCCCCGATCGGAGTTTGGCCATGGCGGCGGTGCCACTGGTGGATTCCTAAAAAAGGAAGGCGGTGCCAGCGGGAGGAGCAGCAGCCTGGTACTCGAAAGCGGAGGGCCTGGCTCTCGCCCCGGGGCGAGCGACGTCTGTTTTGTTTCTAATTACTGCCAGGCAGGACGAGAGACGCCACGGTGACGCACACAGCAACCAAAACGAACAGACCAACTGCATAGCGTTTGGCTGTCGCCGCCTTCGACCGCCCAGTGTTGCCACACACGAAGACCGAAATTCCCCCTCAGAATGGAAAAAGGTTCGCGAACCCCAGCCTGCCCAGCCGACGACGGTATCTCTGCGTTGCTGCGTTGCCATGCTGCGACCCGCTAGGTCGCGGCCATGTCCAGTCGTCGGTCGGGGCGCCCTGGACACCCCAAAGCCCAGACCTGACATCTCCCCGTCGTCGCCCAGGAAATTGCAGCTCCGATCCAGGGCGGCACTATCAGCGCTGCGCTGCCGGACATCTCGCGTCTCTCTCGCACTCACGGCGCGAGCCGTGGGGGCGCGAGAGAGACGGAGAGATCGCTCTGCGGACCGGGGCAACGAAGGGGATTCTACAGATAGAACACTGGTGGCGCGCTGCTTATCGGGGTGGCGACACCCCAGTGGACTATTACACGCTCTACGCGCTGCTGCGAACCACACGTACTGCTCTCTCTCTCTCTCTCTCTCTCTCTCTCTCTCTCTCTCTCTCTCTCTCTCTCTCTCTCTCTCTCTCTCCCTCGCTGCTCTCACAGCTTGCCGGTCGCGTCAGCAGCACTATTCAAAGGCGGCTCCCTTTGGTCTGAGCTGCGCGCCGCGTGAGTCTGGCCAACGCTGCACTTCCCATTTTCTTCCCTTTTATTTCCTCCCTCTCTCTCTCCTTTTCTCCCTTTTCGGAAAGAAAGGCGGCAGGCGGGCATTCGTCACTGGGGGCGCCGACGTCGCGGCACCCGCTCCGATGATGGCGATGGCGGCCTCAAGGTCGACTCGGCGGTTGCGGGAAGGGCGACCAGCGCCCCGTTAATTCCATATCCTAGTCGGGGTCCTCTGCGACCGGGAACCGCGGCAGCAAGGCCCACCGGCTCACAGTTTTCCCGCCAAATTTTTAACGCGGCCGCCGCCGGCGGCGGAACTCTGTTCTTGCATCTGACCGGAATAACCATCGCGCTCCCGACAACGGCGGCCAAAACTTTCCGGTCGAAAATGGCGCGGCGCGCCTGCCTGCCAGCCGCCAGGCCAGCCGCCGCCGCTCTGTATTTGTTTTTGCGGCGCTAATTGTTACGAATTACGGCTCGTTCGTGACAGGGCGGGGCGGGGCGGGGCCAATTTACAGCTTTTCGGCCGACCTGTGGGTCATTCGTCATGACCACGAGTGTAGCAATCCAACCATCACCATAACCCCGGACTTCGTTTCAAAAATTTAATAAAATTGGGGGGGGGGAAAGAAGAAGTGTTAGCAGTGTTGTGTCGGGCAGGAGGAACAGGGCCTTTGACGACGCGGGGCCGACACACATCGACCGGCGTCCCATCTCCCGTCCGAAAGTTTGCGCCAAGTTTGGTTCCCTCCTTCCTTCGACGGCGGTCAGCGGCGGTCTCACCTGCAGGCGGCGCCGTGTCGGAACAAGGCCGCCGGAAGGACGCCCCACTCACCAAAGGACAGGAAAGAGCGCTGGTCAGACTCGCTGGAGAAAAGGCAGCAACTCTGCGTGTGCAATTTAAAAAAAAAAAAAAGCCGCAAGTCGCATCTTGCGCGCCCGTGTGTGTGTGTGTGTGTGTGTGTGTGTGTGTGTGTGTGTGTGTGTGTGTGTGTGTGTGTGTGTGTGTGTGTTGCTGCCAGGCCGCAGCCCACTAGTTTGGTGCCTGGCAAGCCTTGTCGTCCCTCAGGCCCCAGCGCCGCACCAGTGAAGACGAAGAAGAAGGAGAAGAAAAAGGGCAGTGTGGCCAGGCAACGCAACCCCAAAGCCCCCGAAGCCCTACAGCGTTCGCGCGGCCCCTAATCTAGGGCGACATCCAGACCAACCTCGGCGCGTCTTGGGCGTCGCAAGCAGCAGCCCTGCGGAGGCGGCAGAAAAAAAAATATAAAGGAGGAATGACCACAAAAAAAGAAGAAGAAGAAAAAAAAAGGACGACGGGACGGTATTTGAACCGAGATGTTTGGACTCGCGGATCTGGTTCGATAGCCCCTCGGCCGCGGTGGTACGATTAGGAGGCGCCGCGCTGCGGCTGGAACAAGAAGAATCGCTGGAAGCGGAAGGATTGATTTGTGCGTGGGCGGCGTGACGAATGGCGGGTCTGCGCGGAGACAGGCCAGGTGGGAGACAAACCGGAGAAAAGAAAGAAAAAGGGAAGGAGAGGAAAGGACTTGGGTGCCATTACGTGACGATGAAATATGTGAGGAAAGGGCGGTCCTTGCAGATATCGGCTGAAAATGCAATCATCGCGGACTGCACGCCATGCAGCCAGAGGGCCTCTTTGTGTGCTCGGCCGGCCCGAGGAGGCCCACTGTGCCGTGAAGCAGGCCGTGTAGTACACCGGCCGAGGCCCAGCCGAGCGCGGCGGGGCGGGGGAGGGGGTTGTCGAGGTCAAGGCGCCACACCACACACACAGCGCGAACTCACACCCTCCCCAATCCCATCCCTTCCGGATGAGCGAGACCCAAGGAATGGATCAATCCAACAAGGCGAGCAAAAGCTTATATAATGGCAAAGGCGCCAAAGTTCGGCCGCCCGGAATCCCCGTTTCGCAGAATATTAATTTCCCGAACGGGGTAATACTTAACGAGCTACTTCTCGGGCAAAAAGGGCGCTGGGGCACAACCAGGAGACGAGAGAGGAGGATGGGCGTGTTCTGTGCTGTCACCCTGGAGGGACGTCTCCTGTCTGTCTGTCTGTCTATCTATCTGTCTGCTTGCTGTTTGTTTGTCTGTCCGTCCGCCCGTGTCGTTTTTCCCTCTGTCGCGGCGGGTCAAAGGCAGCGGTCCTGCTGATGAGACACGCAGGTACGAAGTGGAAATCCCTTTGTGCTGCAGACTGCACCGGCCTAGCCGCCCTTTCATTTATTTTTTATTTTCTTTTCCAAAGGGCCAAAGGGCGCTGAGGGGCGCGCGCTGTGCTTTAGGGCTCCCGCGTCGACGGGGACATGAGCAGCTGCATTGTAACCGTATGCACAGGCTCAGTCGTGTGTGTGTGTGTGTGCGTGTGTGTTGATGATCATTACCTCCCGCCATATCCCCTTGCGCGGTGTGCTGAGAGAAAGCCCGCCGCGTACATGCCGCGCTACAAAGGACAGCAATGGCTGGCAGTGAGGGGGCTAATGTGGGCACCCGAGTGGCGAGGCAAAGGGACAGACAGACAGACCTGCAGCAGAACAAGGACGACGAATCCCTGGGAAGGATGTGTCAATCGTCCCCTGGTAAAGAGGGGTAAATCATAGACCCCTCGTAACATTCTTATTTGCACGATAAAAACGGTCCCAGGAAATCGCCTATGTCTTTACTATAGGCTTCCTGAAAAAAAAAACACAAAAAAAACAGGGACTGTTTTTTGCCGTGTGAATGACAATGGCGTTAATCAAAGATCTCCTGGCTGCGGAGTGCGGCGTTTGGAGAGGACGCGCTGCTGGAAGAAATCACGGACCAGCATTCGTTTTGCATCTCGTCACCCACGCCAAGAGTCTGAGTCGGTGTGCGTGTCGTGAGAGGCGCACAGTGCCACGGCAAGGGGTCGGAACTCAGTATTCAGCCCCGCTATGGTAATGGTGATGATCACACAGAGCCAAGGGTAGCCCGCAACAGGGTACAGTCGGTTCCCTGAAACAGTTTCCAAGCATGATGGGGTCGCCATTACAGTGCCATCCCACCTCATGATGGAAATTCACTTTACGCCCTTTAGTCCGGTAGTGATATCGACAGTGTGGGCGAGACATTGTGCGTCTTATACCTTTCTGCAAAGACGGAGGACAACGTACCATCGCAGAAGAGCATACGAAACGTGGAACCCTACACCCCCATAGGGGAAGAGTTGTAGTCTGGTGCACGAATCAGGAAGATGGATTGACTCCTACTCGAAATTCGGTCCTCAGCTGTTGGAGAACTTCAGTCCTGTTTCGGTCAAAGCATCGACAGACAGAGGGACCAACCAAAGGGTTGATTGCGATGCCCGCTAGTTGATGATATGGTATTCAATTGGGGGAGCAAGCAACCAAGTTTGCTGAGACGAAATGAAGAGGCCAAACCGGTCGATCGGTCTCGGGGGGGAGGCAGAACCAGTGGCCGTGTCCCAAACAAGCAGGGCTGGCTGGCTGTTCGGCTAGACATTGGGGAAATGCAAATGGCGACAGGGAAACATGAAAACAAAACATGGATTTGGTATTTGCCAGCTGCGAATGCGTTTTCCCGCCCGCAAACACCCTAACACGAAACGGTGCAGCGGCGGGGTGGATGGAGGTACGCAAGCAGAGCAGCGGAGCTTTCGGCTCCCCTCGGGAAGTCCCCACTCAGCATACACTCCATGCCTCCCCTGAGAGCGTGTGACCTTGGCAGGCGGACTGTTAACTCGTGATTGAGGTTGTTGATTTTGCATGCCGAGTGACCTTCCTCACAGTAGAGACTCAGTAGAGGGACTGAACAGACAGTGATGAATAATGCAGTATCCCGGCCTAGTCTAGCCTGGCTCACCGTGTGTCTCGTTTTGGCTCTTAATGTACGCCTGCCCATGAATCATCAGCTTGATGTTCATTTGGGCCCCGGAAATGTTGACGAGGACTTTCGCTGACGCGCCACGCACGTCCCTCGCATGATACATTTCAACTCGTTGCCACCTTTTGTGGAGTCGGGACATGGTGTTCAACGTGGAAGTTCACGTGTGTCTCTTCAAGAGTGGAGAACATTTTAACCACTTAAAAATGTCACAGGCGTTTTTTGTTCATCCCAGCCTCTCTGCGTCCATGTCCAACCCCCCTGCGTAACTATTCCCCCCCCCGTTCCAACCTGCATGTTTACACTGCGGTGCCTCTACAATGACTGGGTCACGCCACTACCGCGACCGGGGGATTTGTTCAGCAAGGTAATCCCGGTTGACAACGACCGGCCTAGCATGCGCCTGTGTGGGTCCGTGTTCGCGCCCTTCCATCCCTCCGCGCGCGCTTGTGTGTGTGTGGCGCGTCCCAATGGCGGCGGTCGTCATTGTATATGGGGCGTGCGTGAGGCCAACAGAGTGGCATATCTCACACAGCGTTCCCAATTTTGAGTCCACCGCAAGCCTACTGCACACACACACACACACACACACACACACACACACACACACACACACACAAAACAAGACAGCGATAACCCGACTGCCGGATTCAAACTATATCCCCCTCTCTCCCCCGCTCCCGTGGATTGTTTCTGTGGTGCAGGTGGGACGACTCAATTGAGAGCCTCTATCTCTTTTCCTCTCTCTCTCTCTCTCTCTCTCTCTCTCTCTCTCTCTCTCTCTCTCTCTCTCTCTCTCTCTCTCTCTCTCTCTCTTTCCATGCCGCCTGCCTGACTGTTGCCTGGCTGCTGCCTGGCTGGCGGCTGGCGGCTGCGCCTGTCCGACGGGGCCGCCCTCCATCTTTGTCGCCCTGCTGACCTGCACGGCCAGAAGACGCGGCCAATCTGTCCCTGCCGAGCAAGTGGCGTTGTGGAGGGGGAAGAGGGGATCGAGGGGGCGGTGGCACGAGGACACCTCTCCGTCCCGCCTCAGGGCGACTGCCAGATAAACCACGACCCTTCCTGATCCGCACCCGCCACCCTCACCCACCCCACACACCCCGTATCCCTTGCATCTCGACGGCGCAGCCCCTCCCCCTCCCCACCGCAACCTACCGCAACTTCCACGAGTGTCATTTTGGAACCGTTCCACACCTTGGCCCCCTGCGGCAGGGGGCTGGCTCCCCTCAAAAAAATACTATTTTTTTTTTGTTTCGGGTTAAATTTTTTGTTCCGTGCGCGCGCGTGTTTTGACGCATGACTTGAGGAACTTTTCATTCCATTTTGGTTCATCCTTTCGGAAGATTTGGGTTTATGTGAATGCTCGATGATTCGCAGGGCGGGTCAGCAAGAATGGGAGAACCGAACCGCGAGTATATTGGTTCAAGCTCACCACTTCCAACCTTTTCTCCGGGTGCAGCGAAAATTAAAATTAAATGCCAACAGGAAGAAGCGTCCGGATGACTATTTAATTTTCCGGATTAATAATGTGGGCATGACGCTGCGATCGCCGGGATGAAAGGCCGAGGGGTGATGCGGCCGCACCATCAATTTCACGCCTGCTTCGCTGCACCGTGTCAACCAAAAAAGGAGAGAGAAATACTTTGCGCCCGAACGCAAATGGAAGCAAGGTGCTAGGGTGTTGAACCAGGGTCTTGTGTACACAAGATAGCACGCCCTCTACCGAAAAAAAAACAACAAAAAAAAACAAGGAAATGAGTCTTGGTTTCGTGGATAAATAGCTGCCACAGAGAACAAAGAAAAGGAAAAAGAAAAAAAAAGAAAAAAAGCGGCTAAATGTCAAGACTCGACCCGCGCACCTCCAGATTCGAAAACTGTCGCGTCAACGCCCGCGGCCAACGGACGGCAACGTTGCCATGACTCACCTGTTCCTAGAGCGAGCAGCAGCAGCAGCAGGGGCAGGTGCGGGGGCGGCGGCGGCCTGGTCCGCATGCTGGGCCGGTGTGGTCCGCCCCTCTCAGGGCGCGCTGGGGCTGTAGGGGCGGCGGGGGCTGCGGGGGCGGCGGGGGCTGCGGGGGCCCCTCCGAGGCGCCCGCGTCGGCATGGCTACCACTCACATGGAGCCCCGCTGGCCGTCAAGGCCCCTTTGGTGGGGCGCGGTCGTCCAGTCGAACCCGCATCCGATTAGCAACGCAGATATCACAGCGGACCTGCAACACGCAAAAACAAAACCGAACATTGTAAAAAAAAAAAAAAACACCTCGTTTTGCATTTTCATGTTTGCCTTCTCCCTTTGTGTTTGATTTTGCCTAGCGTGCGGGAGGAAGAAGAGTTATGGACCCTGCGATGCCATCTCTGAAGAGTTTATTTTATTTACCACTCGGGATAGGAAATGAATTTGGTCGATTCGTGGAGCGGGTATCGATACCAAATGTGTGGAGGTCACACCTGCTTTGAACGGCGCGCTCTCCACCCACGACTACCCTCACACACGCCCGCGCCCGCCCACACACGCACGCACGCACACACACACACACACACACACGCACTCGGAGCAGGTGGTTGTTGTCGTGGTGTGGTGCCTTTTCTGCACCGAGTCGACAGGCCATTTGTGGCTTCCTTCTGGAGGGAGGACATGGCAAAAGGGTGCGCCCGGAGGTTGTTTGGGCACGAAGGAGTCGGGCCAGGGACACGGGGTGGGGGGGTTCCGGTTCCAAGACGCGTCCCAGGTTCACTTGTCCTGGCTGTCCGATGGCGCAGAACGGCCTCGACGCGGCGAGCCACAAGAAACGACACAAAAGGCCATCTCGCCGGGCCAAATTACGCGCTATTTGTCGCCGTCCCACTGGGCTGTTCGATGAGGACACACCTCGTGAAGGCCACGACTAGTCCGTCCAAGGTTGGCCCAGGAAGTGCCACTTGACGCAGCAAGCCTGTGTAATAAGCGACGGGTTTGCTCTTCATTTGTTTATCTTTCTCTGGGACGTGTGTGTGTGTGTGTGAGAGAGAGAGAGAGAGAGAGAGAGAGAGAGAGAGAGAGAGAGAGAGAGAGAGAGAGAGAGAGAGAGAGAGACCAGAGGGCACCGCGCAGGCGGCTGACCCCGTCAAGCAAAGTCAGGACTTCGTGGTACGAATCTCAAATCCAATTCCGGAAACAGAAGCAGGTATACAGCTGTTTGTTTTGGTTTGCTGCGGGCAGCAGCCCGGCCGGTCTCGACACCGATTCATGGTGGCGGTTAGTGGGAGGAGGCCAACCAGCCTTGATGCTCGACCCGCCAGCGACGGCCAAGTGCAATGTATCTCAGTGCCAATTCAGTGGTGCGGCAGCACCAGAGCTTCGGTGAGGGCTTCGGTAAGGGCTTTGGTAAGGGCTTAGGGTGTCTTCGGTAAGGACTTAGGTAAGGGCTTCAGTAAGGCCTTCGGTAAGGGCTTCGGTAAGGACTGAGGGCTTTGGTCAGGACTTTAAGCGACTTTAGGTCAAAGGCTAGATTAGGACTAAGGGCTGAGTGAGAGCGCTGGATCAGGGCTCTGGAAATTGAGCGCTGGTCAGGCTGAGGGCCTTGGTCAGAGGATGGGCCTGTTGGCGCTACTCACCCTGCGTGATGAGGGTTCGGCAGTCACTACCACCGCCGAGGCGCCGAGGTAACCATGGTCGCGTTGCCATGGTAACGACCCCTTTCACCGACCGTGTAATCAGAGTGATGGAGGTGGTACACGGCCTCGCACACGATGCGGTTTATCAACTCATCTCTGTCCGCTCGCGCCGCGCCGGTCGGCAGAGGCAGCGCGGGATCGCGACGAGATAGCCGGCCCTCATCAGCCGAGTGCTATTGGCCCGACCAGACCAGGACAAAGTGCATCCCATTGAAAAAGCAATTAGAAACGGGAAAAAAAAAGTTCATTTCTTTTGGTGGGTGGGGGCGTCGAGGCGCGTGATTCGACGGGGCGTTGGCGTGGCGCTCGCCTGCTTCATCAGGGCGGTGGCTTGCTGGGCGCCGATAAGGCGTGCTGCAAGTCGATCAGCGCTTGCTTTGCCGTGCACTCCGTCATTCCACATTGCTATTACTCTCTCTTTCTTTCGATGTCCCTCTCTCTCTCTCTCTCTCTCTCTCTCTCTCTCTCTCTCTCTCTCTCTCTCTCTCTCTCTCTCTCTCTCTCTCTCTCTCTCTCTCTGTGTGTTTTCCGTCGCGATTCGCGAATCCGAAAGCAGCGAAACAAGTAAAACGCGCGGCGGCGTGGCGGCGGCGGCATCGGGCTTTACATGCCATTTACAAAACCACACCTCTCTCCTCTGTCGCAGCAACACCGCCTCCATATTCAGCGCCGCATCCGCAATTACTCGAGCGACAAAAAAACAAAAACAAAAGGCAGCGGGACCGACGTGTCCATGCCCTCTCTGGATGAAATACGCTATGCCGGGCGCAATGTGACGCGTAGTGTGATTCGTCATATTGTCCTGCTGGCAGGCCTGTTAACGTACGATGTCCGAGAGAGAGAGAGAGAGAGAGAGAGAGAGAGAGAGAGAGAGAGAGAGAGAGAGAGAGAGAGAGAGAGAGAGAGAGAGAGAGAGAGAGAGAGAATATGGTCCGCATTCGTGCGGGACACATTGTGCCGTCGCACCAACTCGATGTCTGGCGATACCGCGACCCTCAACAAAAACAAAACATCGCTTTTGTGCAGCTAGACTGGAGGGGTAAATCGGTTGAAGCGAGCGCCGTTTTTCAGCGGACGCGATGCGCGTCAGAGAGCAGCAACGGAAGGTCGATTTGGAAACGGTGCGACGCAGAGCGCCTAGCAGGTAGGCAGGACGCGGCGCGGAGTAACCCAGCGGGCGGGCCTACGCGGCAGGCCCCAGGCAGGCCCCAGGCAGGCCCCAGGCAGGCCCCAGGCAGGCCCCAGGCAGGCCCCAGGCAGGCCCCAGGCAGGCCCCAGGCAGGCCCCAGGCAGGCCCCAGGCAGGCCCCAGGCAGGCCCCAGGCAGGCCCCAGGCAGGCCCCAGGCAGGCCCCAGGCAGGCCCCAGGCAGGCCCCAGGCAGGCCCCAGGCAGGCCCCAGGCAGGCCCCAGGCAGGCCCCAGGCAGGCCCCAGGCAGCCCCAGGCAGGCCCCAGGCAGGCCCCAGGCAGGCCCCAGGCAGGCCCCAGGCAGGCCCCAGGCAGGCCCCAGGCCCCAGGCAGGCCCCAGGCAGGCCCCAGGCAGGCCCCAGGCAGGCCCCAGGCAGGCCCCAGGCAGGCCCCAGGCAGGCCCCAGGCAGGCCCCAGGCAGGCCCCAGGCAGGCCCCAGGCAGGCCCCAGGCAGGCCCCAGGCAGGCCCCAGGCAGGCCCCAGGCAGGCCCCAGGCAGGCCCCAGGCAGGCCCCAGGCAGGCCCCAGGCAGGCCCCAGGCAGGCCCCAGGCAGGCCCCAGGCAGGCCCCAGGCAGGCCCCAGGCAGGCCCCAGGCAGGCCCCAGGCAGGCCCCAGGCAGGCCCCAGGCAGGCCCCAGGCAGGCCCCAGGCAGGCCCCAGGCAGGCCCCAGGCAGGCCCCAGGCAGGCCCCAGGCAGGCCCCAGGCAGGCCCCAGGCAGGCCCCAGGCAGGCCCCAGGCAGGCCCCAGGCAGGCCCCAGGCAGGCCCCAGGCAGGCCCCAGGCAGGCCCCAGGCAGGCCCCAGGCAGGCCCCAGGCAGGCCCCAGGCAGGCCCCAGGCAGGCCCCAGGCAGGCCCCAGGCAGGCCCCAGGCAGGCCCCAGGCAGGCCCCAGGCAGGCCCCAGGCAGGCCCCAGGCAGGCCCCAGGCAGGCCCCAGGCAGGCCCCAGGCAGGCCCCAGGCAGGCCCCGCAGACACACTCTCAGTCTCATGTGGACTTTTATGCCTCTTGCTTATAGAGCTTTTTGAGCAAACGTAAATTTTACTCTTTTGTCCTTAGCTATCCACAATTTTGATCGTTTTTAAGATGAAATCGTCAATATGGAGAAATCAAAAAGTACATTGCAATTGACAAAAAGGGAGGTTTAATGGACTAAATACCCTATATAATGGACAAAAACGTGCAAAGCAAAAGAGAAAATATCTAGAACATATTACGTTTGCACAAAAAACTTTTTGGCAAGAGATAAAAAGTCAATACGAGTCTGAGAGTGCATATTTTCACGGTTTTGACCGACTTTCCGTTATCGTTGCTGCTCAGAGTGCACAATGCAGCAGTGAGAGTTCCCCACTACAGCGAGGCGTGGCGAGGTGGCGTCGCCAAACAACAAAGGGGTAGAAGATGCCTGCAAAAAAAAAAAAAAAAAAAAAAAAAAAGGATGCCCTGCTGGGAGTACAACTACCACTACCCTAGCTTCCATCCCGTGCAGGGATGAAATACACACAGAGCAGCTGCCCCACTTACAGCGGCGAGACGCAAAGCACTGCCTGTCCGTGAGACGCCTGTCCTTTTCTTGCGCGCTCCCTCGCTCCGCCGCCGCCACACCCCGGCCCCGCCACACCCCGGCCCCACAACTTTCTCACGCAGAGAGCACATTTCTCGCGAGTTGCGCGAAGCGCTGCACGGCCAGCGCGCCGCTGTGCGGCGGCAACATCCTCGCGGACCCAGCAAAATGATTTCTTGAATCAAGTAAAATTTACTTGATGAAAGTAAATTTTTGCATTAATGTGCCTAAGTGAAATTCTGCTTTGAGTGAAGTAGAAATATTCTTGATATGGTAAGAGTTGAATGAATGCAAAGCTAGTATTGATCTGACACTAAGTTTAGGTTGGGTCAAGTGTATTTTCAATCAAGAAAAATATTTTTCTCGATTCAAGAAATCATTTTTCTGGGTGCGGAGCGCCAAGTGTTTCTCTCCCTCTGCTCAGCCGCGCCTGTGTTCACGGAGGGCCTCAACACTCCGGCGGATTTCGAACGCAGAACCCCCGACTCCGTCTGTTTGCAGGTCGACCTCCCTTTCCGCCGCAACTTCTCCGATTATGATGTAAATGAGTTTGAGTGCCATCACGCCAAGCAGCCGGGCCGGCGGCCGGCCTGCCTGGTCCTTGGTAAAGTCCGAGGCCAACAACAACAACAACAACAACAACAACAAACGGAGTTACAGCGTCAGTTTTTGTTGGATGAGAGGACCAAGTGTCTTGAATCCGTGTCACCAGCGAACGACACATCCCGCCGGCCTGTGCGCAGGCCGCGCCCCGCACAGTGCGTGCAGCATGCACTTCGCGGAGACAATGCTGCCCTACCCTGTAAACTTGCCGCGCTCGGCTTGGCCAAGTTCCGCGCGCACTTCCACTGGAACTTATGCAAATCCTTTTCAGCCGCCAAAATTGAATCGCAGCTCGCAGCCAGTCCCCGCCGTCGCCATGGCGACCACACTGAGAAAACCTAACGAACTATTTCAGTCCTTACAAAGAAAAGAATTTTGAGCATACATAATAAGCTTACACAGATAATACTTCGTAATGTACAAACGATTTCTTCGTATAACAAACTGAATAGTTTGCACCGTACATGTGCTCAAAATACTTGGTAAGGGTTAGGCGTGCACCGCTGCGCGGTGGCTGCGTTCCCTGCGTGCGCACAGTGGGCACGAGTCCCGGCCAAGACCACTCACTTTGCACCTGGAATGACACTGATTGGACTCTGATTGGACCGGCCCTGCCTCGGCCACACAACCAATCGAACGAGCAGCGAGTGCAGCGCGGTGATTATGATAAAGCGAGTCAAATCGCCCGCCTCTCTGGCGCCAGACCGAACAAAACGATTTGTCGTTTCACCCACTGGCTCGCACCGGCTCCGTGTGTGTGTGTGTGTGTGTGTGTGTGTGTGTGTGTGTGTGTGAGAGAGAGAGAGAGAGAGAGAGAGAGAGAGAGAGAGAGAGAGAGAGAGAGAGAGAGAGAGAGAGGGTGAGAGAGCGGCTGCGTGGCTGCGCCCTCATTGACGTCCCCCGTGAGCCAAGCCAAGTGAATGAGGCCCTACACCAACAAGGCGCAGCCAACTGCCGGACAAGTGCAGGGCGCACTGGAGGACGGCAGCAGCGGGAGGGAGCGAGAGAGACAATGGGCGGCCGGAGACGGCTATAGCGATGTTTGTGGAAAAGTTATTGTCCGCGGGTCGTGCTGCGGGCATGCAGGACGGCCGTGCGGCGCTAGCTGCGGCAACAGGCGTGATTTGCAACGGTATTTTCTGCTTCCCTATCAAGATGTCCGCAAGAGATATTGCAAGAGATAGCCACTGGAACCCTGGGCTCTCTCCCTCCCCCCTCCCCCTCCCCTCCAGTCGGCCGCAGTATAATTAAACCTTAAAGCAGCACCAGCGCCCGGAAGCGTTTCTGCCTGATCCCTTCCCCCCCCCTCCCCCCCGCGCTGCCGGTAGCAGCACCAGCAGCAGCAGGCTTTTGCTTCACCACATTGTTGAAAATTGAATTTGCCGGCAGCACCCGGGTAGCCTTCAACAAAGCGGCGATCAATGCTCACCCTGGTTTACCCCCACCGCACGGACGGCCGTGTCCTCGACGGCGGCCTGCAAGGCGGAGCTAAGCCGGGCCAACTTGCCTTCCAACAAGAACACCAACAAGAAGGAGATGCGCAGATCGCGGCGCTGTTGCCACATGTTGCGCGGGCCATCCCTCACGCCGAGGCGTGCCGGGTCAGCCGGCCGCGGCTGGCTGGGCCGTGGCCTACTTGAGCGCGGCGGTAACCCTGGCCTCAGCATTCAGCAAGAGCAACAAAAAAAATAAATGTCTACCCGAACCGTAATTGCCGGGTCGCGAACCAGCAGCCTGCGAAAACAAGCTCGGCGGCAAGCAAAGCACCCCGCTGGCGCGGACAGAAGGCCGTCCGGGACGACGACGTCCCCCGCGGGTGCTGCTGCAAGAACACAGCCAAGAGGGGGGAGCGAATCGACGGACTGGTGGTGCGGCCGAGGGTGAGGGTGCGGCCGCCCCGTGTTGACCACAACCCTTTACCAGGGGCCGCCCCCCCCCTCCACGACACCTCCCCCTCCCCCACCCTCCCCCTCCTCCTCCCCCTCCCCCTCCTCTCCCTCCCCCTTCCCCTTCCCCTCCCCCACCCCCTCCCCCTCCCCCCGGCCGCTCATCGCCCTGGGTGCCACAAATCACCAGCAGCCAGCAAAACTTGGACGTCCACCACGGCCGCAGTGTGCCCGTCCCGTCCCGGTGCTGTCCTCACAACCGCAGCAGGAGAGAGAGCGAGAGAGAGAGAGAGAGAGAGAGAGAGAGAGAGAGAGAGAGAGAGAGAGAGAGAGAGAGAGAGAGAGAGAGAGGCCCGTCGGAACACGACGAGGCAGAAGAAGGGGAAGACAGTTCTGTGACTTTCCCTTTTTTCGGTCCCGCCGGCAGTCGTTGGGGAAGGGGGTATGTGCCGTATAAATCAGCGTAGGCCTTGCAGCCCGCCGGAGAGCTCTTTATGAGCATCCTTCCTGGCTACAAGTTGTTCTACAGCCATTCATCTGGATCGCCGAGGTCACCGTGGCGCAGGGATCAGCATTCCCGTCTCTCGGGCACAGGGTCCCGGATTCGCCTACCGATGGACTTCATTCTTTACTCACTTTTTTTTTCGTTTTTTTTTTATCGGCGAGGAAAAAAGTGATCACGTGGCACAGTAAATAAAAGAATAAAAAAGTAAAGGGGCAGCTCGATAGCTGGCAAGGCACGCAGGAAGGGCCAGGGGGCGGAACATCTCTGGAATACTAACCACGACAACGCCGGGATGGCTGGGCGGCCGGCGGCGAGTTTTGTGAACGGAGCGTGCCGCCCCGACCCAGTGCCTGCAGCAGGACAGTCCCTCTCGTTTCGTATTTCCACAATCATAAAACGCGCATTTTCGAACACCTGTGCCACCACCGCCTATTTATTCCCGGTGCGCAGAACAACGAAAATCCCCCGCGAGGGCTGCAGCAATCCGCGTACGGCAGGAAAAAAAAAATCGGATCACGAAACGAAGTGAATGAAATATTTCTCCTCATTTTTGCATAACAATAGTGCTAAATTTGGCCTCTAATCTCCAGACGCCACAGCCGCGGTTATACCGTGCGCGGCCCGGCTAGGAAAAGGCTTTCTACGCCCCCTTCCCCCTCCACGGTCTTTATTCCGCTTTTCTTTTTTGCATAAATGAGCTGAGAAGCACAACGAGTCAACCACTGCCGGCCCGCCTGCCCGCGCTCTGCAGGTCAGAAACCCTTCCAGCCATCTCACGCCATAGCGGTGCCCGTGCCGTGCCGCAAATGTTTTTGATTTTCTTCGCTCGTGTACTCTCCGCTTCGCAGGCCCCTGGATGTCGATAAGTACCTCTGCGCGGCGCTCGGGCGCGGCCCCGTGGCACCGCCCACACGCCAGCTCACTCCATCATCGGGCCCATTTGATGACGTCATCAGTGCGTGCCTGCACTCGGCGAATTTTGACTGTCACGTGATGACAATGATAATTTCAAGGCTGTGTCATGTTCCCCACAAGAATGTCGTCGACACAGCTGATGACCTTGTTTGCGCATGTTTGCGCCCCTGCGATTCGAGGTGAAGGGCTGCGATGGAATCGAGAGACCGCGGAGTCGCGGCTCTCGAGGTGAAGGACGAGGGTTCGCGCCCCCTCGCGGCCCCCAGCGACTAATGAGCCCACAGCGGCCCGGCAGGCCAGGCAGGCTGTCTCTCTCGCACCCCCGCGGGGCACCACGTGAGTGCGGGAACGAGCCGTCAGAGCACTGCTGTGCGGAGTCAACCTGGGCGGGCCGAACTCCCGTGCGTCAACAGGGCGAGGCGAGGCAGCTGGTCGGGTGGAACTGGGATTCGAAACACACCCAACACCGATTCAGACCGCGCAGTCTGGACCAGTTCAAACAAAACACACACCAAGATATTCCGACATGTGTGTGTGAGTGTGAGAGTGTGTGTGTGTGTGCGCGTACGTGCGCGTGTGTCAGTGCATCACTAAACGCTCACCACGTGTGCCCCAATTGAAAAAAAATAAAAATAAATAAACACTTCACAGTTTTTTCCTCCTATTTTTTCAACTCTGTTGGCCATTGTTTTTATGCCCTGTCAAACTCTGCCCGTCCATCACAAACACGGCATCAATCCGTTTACTCAGAGCAACCACAAAGCCTCCCTGCTGTGTCATCTGCTTCAACACATATCGACTCCTCCTCCGGCTCCATGTACTCCTTTCGGACAATGGCGCCGAACCCTTTGCCTGATGAAGCTCGGCGCGGCCCGAGTCGGAGGATGTTGTTCTTTTCAGCTGGATAAATGCCGCAAGGTGCACGATGGCGGGGCTGGCGGGGCTGGCGGGGGCTGGCGGGGCTGGCGGGGCTGGCGGGGCTGGCGGGGCTGGCGGGGCTGGTGGCCCGGAGACCCCGGCCGCTGTAAAGGACCTCCTCCCTGCCCCTGCTGTCCTGCAGTCCCCGGAGCCTTTCTTTACCTCGCGGCCTCCCCTCCCCTCCCTTCCTGCTTTTCCCTCGGGCTACTCCCAGGTCCTGCTGTTTCCTGAGGAAACGCTGCGGAAGCTCGCCGGAAGTGGCTCATCCGGCGCCGATCTCGCAGCGCATCCGAAGGCATCATCAACCCAACGTCCATGAAATATTTAATCCTTTTCCAAGACACGGCGGCCATGGCGTATTCAGGAGGCCGAGGAAGAAGAGTCGGAAAAGTGGAAAAGGGGCGTCAGACGGAAAAGCGTGTGAGCTCTCTGACGAGGACTGTCATGCTCCTCCGTTGAGGGCGATCCACGCACAGTGGGTCAGAAGACCGTTGGGGCGGCCAAAATTCTAAACGCGTTTTGAGCTCCAGAGTCGCTAAGTGGGACTCGAATCGAACGTGTGACCCCACCTATGGATGGCTCGCCAAACGAGGAAGCCATTGATGGTGGGGTCACGCGTTCGATTCGAGTCCCATTTAGCAGCTCTGTAGCTCAAAACGTGTCCGGGATTTAGGCCGCCTCAACGGTCTGCTGGCCCACTGTGCCACGTGTCTGTGGGAAAGCTGGCCTGCGAAACCAACAACAGCATGATAGCGCAAAGATAAAAGAGAGGAGAGAGATAGATAGAGAGGGAGAGAGAGACGAAACAACAACTGTGGCTGGCAGCCAGTCCGGCCCGGGGCTATTCCGTGTCTGAGTTTGGTCCAGCACAGCCCGTCCGGCGAACCGCCGACCACCTGCTGGTTCTCGAAGGGACGGCCCAAACAGGCTGCCAGCCGGTCTTGCAGCCAGCCAGCCAGCAGCCAGCCAGCCCGGCAGGCAACCAAGACAGAGTTAAGTCCTTCCTGGACGCCGACGACGCGGCGGCCGACATCTTCCAATTCTATTTCCAGACTCGCGTCTCCTCGGCCGCGACAAGGGAGTGCCCCGGCCAGGGTCGCTCTGTCTCTGTCGCACGCACGGTAGGGGTGGGAGAGCGCGCCCCCTAAGGGCCCGAGGGGCACACCGACCTCTGTTTTACGTTGCGTCTGGCCGAAATACCGAACCATCCAATCAAGTCCGGGGCAAACAGGCAGGGACTCAATTTCATTCGGCAGAAAAAGGCACGCTTCGACACGGAGAATGGTGGAGGTCGAGACACCGGTTTGATACAAGCTTGCTCTTGCCCGCAAGGGCTGGCGCCTTTCTAGGCCATTTCCAATCTTTGGGTGCGATCAAGGAATTCGACCGATGCGTAACAAGGGGGACCCTCACTACTGCTAAATCTCACGCGATCTCACCTAACCGAGCCGTTGCAGACGATTAAAAGAATCTTGGGCCTCGCGCGGTCCGCGCTTGCAATAAAGAAACCCATGAAAACGGGTGGAATCCCCCCGAGTGAAAGGGAGAGTGGGCGGCGGGCAGAGGCCGTGGTGGAGGGGATTCGATCTTGACCATGCTGATACCACCTCGCCGTCCCCCTTCCCTCATACCAGGCCCCAGTGTTTATCTCGTTCGGCCTCGCCCCGCCCCACGCTTGCCTTTCCTTACATTGTTATCACCACACAGCCACACTGCTCTCCGGATGCCGCGCACATTCCGCTGCCAACATCCCTGACCCTTTTTCATCCCGCTCCACCAACAAGTCTACATCAGTCATGGCGGGCCGTTCCCAAACCGCCGAAAAAGCTCATCGTTTTTCTCTGCCCCAGTTGCTCCACCATTTCACTTCTAAAACTTGAAAGAAGTGAAACAGTAATTCTCGGAATTTCACGAAGATTTCTAGCAATTATTTTCTGAAATTGTTGACAGTATTGGAGGGTCATTCAACCCGCTGCCAAGACTCGATCCAATGCTTCGTTTTCCAGCCCAACAAGCAACCCACAAAAGAGAGACAGAGATATACAGAGAGAGAGAGAGAGAGAGAGAGAGAGAGAGAGAGAGAGAGAGAGAGAGAGAGAGAGAGAGAGAGAGAGAGAGAGAGAGAGAGAGAGAGAGAGAGAGAGAGAGAGAGAGAGAGAGAGAGAGAGAGAGAGAGACAGAAAGAGAAAGAGAGAGGGAGGGGTACGCGGTGTGTTGGGGATACCTCCCCGTTTTCTGCAATCGCTGTGCGGTATCGATGAGGCAGCAGGAGCCAGCGCTGCTGCAGGCCTGCTCGGTAAATATGCTGAGAAATCGTATCTGGCTTCTGTCTCCGCCGCAGCCGCGTGCCGCCCGACCCGCCTTGTCTCGCTCTGCATCGTTAGCGGCCCCACACGCACAGCCCTTTGAGGAAAATCATACTTCTCCCTTTTTTCGCCCTTTTTTTTCTTTTTGTTTCCCTTGCGAAACGCACACAACAGTGTAGCGGCGCCCTTACGCCAAATCGGTCCACGCGTGAGCCGGCCACCCGCACACAGGGGCTTCGGCGCGCCAGGCCAATATGTGGGGCTTAACGGGGGCCACAGCAAACCGGGCTCCCAGAACGCGGACACTTGTGCGGACTCTACGCACTGTATTTGCACGACGATCAACAAGCCGTATAAATAAATTAGTACATAAACAAATAAAACTTAGTTTCATACCATTTTTTTCCGCGGTGTCCCTCCTTGCGGAAGCTGGGAATGATCATTTGGCGACCAAACGCGCTCTCTTAATTGACCGAGCGCGCAGAGCGGTGCGGCAGCTTCCTCTCTCTCTCTCTCTCTCTCTCTCTCTCTCTCTCTCTCTCTCTCTCTCTCTCTCTCTCTCTCTCTCTCTCTCTCTCTCTCTCTCTTTTTTTTTTCTCTCTCTCTAGGAGATGGCAGCGAAAGTGCGTTCACAATTGTGAGCACCCGCATGCATGGAAAGGCCTCTATTGGCTGCGAGAGGGAGTCAGCCTCGCTCTTTCTTTCTTTCTCTCTCTCTCTCTCTCTCTCTCTCTCTCTCTCTCTCTCTCTCTCTCTCTCTCTCTCTCTCTCTCTCTCTGCGTGCGTGTGGCTGTCGCCAGTGCTGCAGTTATGCGCATTCCTCACGGAGGGTTGGCTCAACGCACTGGAAACCACAGCGGCGCTTGGCACGAGGTTCCTTGCAAATAACTTTTCGGTCGAGAGAGACAGAGAAGAGGGTGCGCCGGGCGGGAAAGCGAGAGAACGATAAAAAAAAAAAAAAAGAAAGTTGCACGGGCAAAAAGAGACGACTAAAATTGGACGATAAATAAAAAGGGGAAAGCGATGCACTCGGAGGGATTCTGGTCAAAGTCGGCTTTCGGCCTCCGGGCTGAAGTAAGTTGGAGCAATAATGGCTGGCAGTAACAATGATGGGTGACGTAATGAAAAAGTCCAGCGCCAACAATTTTTCTTTCGCGCCAGAAAATTAAATTTAGTTTTCCCCTTTTAGGGGTACGTGTTGGCGCCGATGCCAGTCCAAACTGCGACCGGCGGTCAAGCGACGTTGGTGGAGAAGGACAGGGCTAGGGTAAGGCCGGGATAAGGCAGACCGGCCTAGCCTTGCAGGTGAGTGGGGGTGAGTGCGGTGCGGCCCGCCGGGAGCTGGCCTGCTTCAACATTCGTGCTGACTTACTCTGCTGTTGGTTAGGCTGCCCGCCTGGGCTGCCCGCCTGGGCTGCCTGCCTGGGCTGCCTGCCTGGGCTGCCTGCCTGGGCTGCCTGCCTGGCCCCCATGCCCCACATACCTAGGAGTTGCACAGTTTCACAAAGCGAGTTGACCTCTGGGAGAGACAAATTCACCGAGCAAGTTCCGCCCAGGGCGTCTCGCCAAACAAGGAGATCCAGACACCGGAAATGGAGTTTGTGGATCCCGGTGACCAATTTGGAAACCAACCGGTAAAAAAAGGAATCAACACTTAAAATATTATATACATATTTTTTCTTTAAATTGAGGAAAGCAAATGATGCAAGTAGCCTAAGGAAAGTTTGATATGTGTCGGCACGCTACAAGTTTCGATGCGTTGCAGCAACTAGTTAGGCAAGTTGGCGGCCCTGTCTTGTCTGCGCGAGCTCCTATGAGACCCTCACATTTTTATTCACTTTGCAATTCCGCCTGCCTTCTCCAAGAAACCTCAAAAGTCCACACAGCACAGTATGAGAGAGAGTGCGTGTGCGAGGGTGGGTGTGGGTGTGTGCGTGTGTGGGTGTGTGGGTGTGTGGGTGTGTGCGTGTGTGCGTGTGTGCGTGTGTGGGTGTAGGCGTTGCGTGTGCCTGTGCTGCCAACCTGAGCGCGCAGAAAGCCAGCCGTATTAAAGTCGCATTAAATCATGGCGGCGGCGTACCCGCACTGTTTCATACCAGAATTTCTAAACGGGAAAGTTGGCAACAATAACGCCCTTCCCTTTGTAACGACCGGGCGAGCCGCGTCACGGGCAAGCCTTGCCTGCTTGCCGCGGTTTGGCGGGCATTCCTCGCTACTGAAGTCAACATATACCTCGTCGCGGCGCGGGGTGGATTAAGGCGACGGGTTGGCAGCCGCACGCCATCCGAGGTGTTGTGCGAGAGAGAGAGAGAGAGAGAGAGAGAGAGAGAGAGAGAGAGAGAGAGAGAGAGAGAGAGAGAGAGAGAGAGAGAGAGGGAGGGGGAGGGAGAGAAGAGCGACGAACAGAGACCATGCATCGTTGTGAATTAATGGGCGATGCAGGCAGGAGGTGAGAGGGCTGCAGTTGCAGCAGCACGTTGCACTTTCTCCTAATGCAAGGCCCGTACATTAATCATACGAAACGATGTAGTAAAACTGTAATCCCGGAATGGCTCGCTCGGCCTCGCCCTGCCTGCCTGCCTGCCTGCCTCACAGCCCGGGGCCGAGAACTGTCCACCGCGAGGGGGAAACAACTCAAAATTTTTGTGTACGTTTTAGAAAATTTCTAGAAATTTTTTGAATTTTTTTAAAATTTTTGGTGTTTGGATGTGGGGGAAGGTGTACCTGGGCGCTGGCGATCGTGTTCAACTAAAAATTAATTTTAAAAATGGAACTCTACACCCCCTCCCCAGTCTTAATGGGGAGGCCTCCTGCTTTACTTCGGTGTTCGGGATGGGAACCGGTGCTATCAGGTAACTGGGGTTAATCCGATCCAGCGACTTCGATATCGTACGCCGGGGGACCCAGTAGGACCCGAGCCGCCGACACGGCCCAACATGGGCAGAGTAGAGTAAGGCAGAGACGATAGGGAGACAGAGAAAGAAAGAAAGAGAGAGTTGTTTTGGGAGCTTTTGTTTGCGCAGGGCGGTCGGTACCAAATGTACCCCCGCTGTCCGGCGCTCCCAGACCCGAACATGCAGTCAGTGGGCCAGCTTCAAAGGACTTATCAACTCCATCCGACGAATCGGAATGGACCCACTCGCGACCAATTTCGAGTGGCTGACTCGATCGGGGATCGAACCAGTGCCGAGGCCAATCCGCCGAAGCGGACTGCTTTTTAGACACCCGGGTGTAATGGCCTGGCATAGACGACCTAGACCACTACACCACCCTGACTTGCACGTCTGCCGAGTGTTGAACGGCGGGTTTGAGTCGCAGTGGGAGGAAGCCAGTCGAAAAATGATAGGAAATTTGGGGATTCGATCCCCGGATATTATGGTCAGGGTCGGACGCCTTTGCGCCCTCGGCCACCACGGCTCATGTCTTCCGCCGATTGAAGCGGGTTCTTGACGCGACAATGAGCAGCGGTCAGAGAAAAAAGTTGTGAAGTAATAAGATTTGAACCGCCGATCCTCATACCGCGAATCTGACGCGTCTAGACCTCCAGCCACCACGGGATATGATGGGAACTGCGCATTGCTGTGGGTTTGAAGCACACTGGCGGAAAGAGTGAAAAATAATAAATGTTGGGAGTTGAACCTAGTTACGCGTTTTTACCGTGGACGTTGATGCTGTGCTGTTTCAAAATTCAATCGTTATGCCCAATTCAGAGAAAGCGTTTGTGGATTGTTGGACACGTCTTTAATTTGCGCTTCTGGCCCACTCTAGTGCTGCGCTGGCTGCGCTTTTCAGCCAGGTGGAGTAAGCCTGCAAACAAACAGGGGATACTTTTTTTTATTTGTGCCGCAGCGTTGCTCGGCTGTACAGAGGCTGCCGTGAGGTTTTCATGAAGCCGTCCTGCCGCGTGTTGTACAATGTGTGGCGACGCCAGGCGACGCGCTCTGCCTCTCTTCCGCGCTGCGTCTCTCTGCGTCTCTCTCCCGCGCTGCGTCTCTCTGCGTCTCTCTCCCGCGCTGCGTCTCTCTGCGTCTCTCTGCGTCTCTCTGCGTCTCTCTCCCGCGCTGCGTCTCTCTGCGTCTCTCTCCCGCGCTGCGTCTCTCTGCGTCTCTCTGCGTCTCTCTCCCTAACGCGCATAAACTGCATGGGAGCGGCTGCATTCATCACGGTCGCTCGGAGTGAGCAGTGCGGTCTCATGGCAACGCGGACACGGCGAGGCGGGGCGCGGTGCTGCGAATAGCCGCATGGAGCCGCTGTTTGTTTAAGCTGCGAATAGTGCTCCGTTTGTGTTTGTCCGGCAGTGCAGGTGGGGAGCAGGGGCTGCGCCCGCACGCTTAAAACCTTACCAAGTATTTGGAGCATACATAATACAAACTAATTTACTTTGTTATACGAAGAAACTGTTCGTAAATTACGAAGTATTTTCTTTGTAAGCTTATGTAGGCTCAAAATACTTTGTTGTAACAAACTGCTTTTCTTTGTAAGGCCTAAAATAGTTTGTAAGGTTTTCTCAGCGCGGCCGTGTAAAAGCCTGCCGCTAGGGGCAGACCGAACGGTTTTCCCTCCTCGCGAGAAAAAAAAAAAAGGCGGTGAAGGTGTGACGACAGCGGTTTTCTCCCAGTGCGGCGCGATGTGATATCGCCGGCCACGTCAATGGGCAAGCAGCTTAGGAAACAAACTCGCCCACATCGGGAAGCCTGCCGCACGCAAGTCTGTCCGGGCGCCTTGCAGTGTGGGGTCGGGACTTTGCCTAAGCTGCGCCCAAGTGCCCGGTCCGCTCCCCGGGGCGCAGCGGAACAGTGGGCCAGTCCGGCCGCTCTTCAAGGAGTAGGCATGTGGCGATATACGACGGGTTACATATCTGCATATAGCTTTATACAACAAATATACAGATTGCATACTGCTGTATATAATTTTATACAGCCATGCTTATAAAATTTTATAAAGGTGTTTATAAAATTTTATTAAAGTTAATGAAGATCTTTATAAAATTTAATACGAATGCCCTCATAAAAACTTCCCTTATCATATAAAACTTATATTAAACTCGTATAATTTTTTATAAAAACCTTTATAAAATTTTATAAAAAATAAAATGACCTGGCAAGGCCGTGAAGACGAAACGACAGCGTCGCGCTGCAGGTGCATCGGCTTTCGTTGTCATTACGCGGTCCACACGCACGCACGCACGCACACACACACAGGTACGCAGTGGACAGGTGTGTGGCGCCACACCCCCGGCCCGTGTCAGGAGCAGTTACGCCCAGCGGCTGCCTGCCAGCCCCGCCAGCCCCGCCTGTCCGTCCGACCGGGACGCCAGCCCCAGCCTCGGCCTCGGCCGCGTCGGGCTGGACGCTTTCAGGCCAACCAGGTGAGAGTGCGCCTGGCGGCAGTGTTTGCGTTGGCGTGCGTGCGCCTGGCGGTGCGGGTGCTCCTTTGCCCCAATCGAGGCGCGCGGTCGCAGTGGGCCACGGGCAGCCGCCGCGGCGTGCGAGAGAGGATGGGTTAACCTTGACAGCGGTTAACTAGTTGGTGAATTATTTGTCGGAGGGCGGAGCGCGCGCAGCGAAACCAGAAACAGGAAGAGTGGAACCGCTTTGCGCGACGCGCGAGCGCTGAAAAGAAGGATGAATAAATTGGGAACGCGCGCGCACCCACACGCACAGAG
This sequence comes from Stenchaetothrips biformis, assembly GCA_030522485.1. Lineage (NCBI taxonomy): Eukaryota > Metazoa > Arthropoda > Insecta > Thysanoptera > Thripidae > Stenchaetothrips > Stenchaetothrips biformis. The sequence continues at coordinate 11,508,628 of CM060100.1, forward strand.
AGAGAGAGAGAGAGAGAGAGAGAGAGAGAGAGAGAGAGAGAGAGAGAGAGAGAGAGAGAGAGAGAGAAAGGAGAGAGAGAGAGACGAACGCACACGCACGTAAACAAGAAAGTAATTGGGAAGGAAGAAGGAGGAAAGCGGTGGAGAGGGCGCCGCCGTGGGGTAGTCCTGCTGCGAAGAAGAAGAAGAAGAAGAAGAAGAAGAAGAAGAAGAAGAAGAAGAAGAAGAAGAAGAAGAAGAAGAAGAAGAAGAAGAAAGAGAAAGAGAATTAAGGAGACACCAAGGTCCTCACAATGGGCATGAATAGGCGGGGCTCTGTCGTGTTCGTTACACCAAGTAAGTTAAAAGAGAGGGGCCTGGAGCAGTCAGGGGCGGGGGAGGGGCGGTGGGGGAGGGGGGGGGGGGTCCTCGACTTGGTGGGATCACACCCTGCAATTTGTATGAGGTGCTCCACCCCGCCCCGCCCCGCCCCGCCCCGCCCCGCCCCGCCCCGCCCCGTCGCGACATTCACATTTCTTTGGGTCAACCTCATCAATTAAGGCCGAAACTAACCCCCTCCAATTACCACCGGCGCCGCAGTGTTCCGCAGCGCGCCCTCCCGCCCCCCCGGTGCCCCTCGACGCACCCGGCCCCCCTCTTCTTCCTCCCCGTTCCGCCCCTGTTTAGACGACTCCTGCGTGTCATTGGTCCTTCAGAGGCGCTTTAAAGGCCTTCAAAGCGGTCGCGGCCGTCAAAGAGCAGGATTGAGTGAGTGGCAAGTGCAGGCAGGCCCGCAAGCGCGGCCGGCTGGCCGGGAGTAAAGCAAGCGCTCTCCGCTCCAAATAGGCGTTTGATTGTGGAGCCATTACCTGGGACTCTGATTGCAGTGCTAGCAGAGCGGCTAGTTCATCGTGCGCCGCGCCACGCCACCCCGCCCGCGACGGCCCGCCCCGCCCCGCCCCGCCGCGCCCTTGTCATCAGTGACGCAGTGCCAATCAGCGTAATTACGGCTTGTGAACGGCCTCTGCAAACCGGAGACTCTCCCTCGGGAGCTCCCCAGCGGCTCTCCCGGCTCTCCCGGCTCTCTCAGGTGGCGCGGGGTTCCCGGGGGAAGGCCCAGGCCCGGCCCAGGCCCGCCGCCGTGCGCCGAAACCAGCACCAGACCGTGACGTGCGTTTTACGCGAGACAGCGACTCGTAAAAGGCTGACGCACGAGCGTTTCATGGTTCGACTCCCGCCGCTGGCGGCAGCCCTTTTTCTCGCCTTGGGGTTCGCGGCTCACGTGTGGCGGCGGCGGCAGGGGCGGTGGGGGCGGCGGGGGCTGCGTGGAGGCAGCTCCCAAGGGGAATTCCCCACTGCTTCCAAAAACCGAGTCGAGGGCCCCTCGTGCCGAGTGCCCCTCGCAGCATCCCCGGGCAGCGTGAGCTTCGAGAGCCAGCCGCTCGCAGCGCTACCTCCCCTTAAGACTTCGCGCCTCACGGAGAGACCCGGACAGTCCAGAAGGGCGAAGACAGATCGCCTTCTTTTCTCGTGCCGTCCCTTTGTTTTCGCGAGAGCGCAGTGGTGATGATGATGATATTAATTAGCCTTCACATCAAAGGCGGGGTGGGGCGTGGCGGGGCGTGGCGTGGCGTGGCGGGGCGTGGCGGGGCGAGGCGGGGCGTGGTGAGGTGGGGCGCTGCTGCGTGTGGGAGGCTCGTCTGCTATTCCCGCGGGTCCACCAACCCGGTAAATGCCAAACGAATCCAGGAAAAAAAAAAAAAAACAGAAACATTTATTGCTTCGGGAAAAAGTTCCCGGTCGCATTGAGCCACTCTTGCCGGGCATGCTTGCGACTCGCACCGACTCGGCAGCTTCGGGCCCTTGCTTGGTGGGCGTGGGCGAGGCGACCCGGCCGTGGCGAGCCCTTCAATGCAAAATGAGTCAAACAGACTAACATTCGGTTCATTCATTTGTTCAGTATCGAAGAGCTCACTTCTCACTCAAAATACACACCACTAATACTGACATTTTCGGTAGATTTGACTTGACTCTTTTCACGGTGGTCGGAATGAACCGAGCAGGCGAGCGTTTTCACGCGCGCGGTGCACCAAGTTGGCACGGTCCGTCTGTCTGTGTGTGTGTGTGAGAGAGAGAGAGACAGGGACGGAGAGAAAGAGAGAGAGAGAGAGAGAGAGAGAGAGAGAGAGAGAGAGAGAGAGAGAGAGAGAGAGATGGAGGGCGGCAACTGACTTACTTGCACCCACTTACCGAACTGCTATCTTAACTTAGGCAATCAATCACGAGTAGTCATAGACGGGAGGTCGGCGGCCTGGCTCGGCGTGTGACGGCGCCCACGCGTGTTTCCCAGCGCACGCATTAATTATTATTACCCCGCAAGGCCGCGGTTCCGCGACACTGCACACCTCCTGGAACCTTTCAGTCGATTTCTAGGAAGCTGATCGGATTGAGTTGCAGCCCGCCCGCGTCGCCCCGAGTGGGACAACGGAGACGGAACCACCCGGCCCGACGAAGGGAACGGACTCGCGAAGCGCTGCGGAGCCAACGACGTTACCCGATGCACCTCACCGCTCCGGAGGCCGCTTCGCTCCGAGTCGACTCGGCCTGCTTATTTCAACGACCTGGACCGCACGACTCTCAGAACCTTACACACTATTTTTAGGCTTTGCAAACACAAGTAGCTTGTCGTAACGAATAATTTTAACCGTACATCAGCTTGCCAAGAAATACTTCGTAATTTACGAACTGCATCTCCGCATTATAAGCTACATAGTTTGTACCTTACATATGCTTAAAATGCTTTGCCAAGTTTTAAGCGTGCAAACACCGCGCGGCAAGTCCGGCTCCTGGGATCCCCAGGTATATCGGTGAATGCCCAGGAGATGCTTGACGGTGCGCTTTCTTCGGCTTTCTATCCCTTTTTTGTGCAGTCTGATTTCATAGACTGCACGCGGGGGACGCGCCCTTGCAGCCCTGCGGCCGCTTGGATCCCTCCTAACGAGAAGCGCGTACCGGCACCCATGCCGATTCATAACCGCTTACCGCTGCAGGCTTTCCTATGCCGGTAAGCGGTTATACATTGGCATGGGTCCCGGTACGCGCTTCTCGTCAGGAGGTATCTGGCGGGCCGTGCGTGGGCCGTCTTCGACAACAGGTGCGGTCCACTGTGCAGTCAGCTCACCTGGCGGCGCGAGGGTATCCAGGTAATCCAGGTAATCCAGCAAGCGACGCGCACTCACGGTTCACTATCCCGGCGCGGCCTGCCTCTCGGCGGCGGGGGCGGCGGGGGCGGCGGGGGCGGACGCCGGGCGTCGCGACGACGAGTGTGCCGCGGGGCTGGCGGGGCTGGCGGGCTGGCGGCTGGCGTCGGCCCACCGTGCGCGGGGGCGTCTGACACGGTACTGGCGCCGCGGCGCCGCGGCCCGACGCCAGAGGGTGGAGGGGGGCGTAACCCCACCACGCCCCGCCACGCCCCGCCACGCCCCGCCACGCCCCACCAACCGCCGCCGACGCCTCACCGCGCGCGGCTGCCACTGCTGCTTCGCGGCCCGGCCGCCCGGCGGCGCTGTCCTCGCAGGGAAGCCCACTCAAGATTTGACGCGCCGTGGAGACGCGGCCAATCGCAGAGCTTGACGCGTCGCTTCCTTGTCGCCAGCGCGGAGGGGAGCAACAACCCATGGTCGCCGACGACGCCGCGGAAGCTCCGGTGCCTTAAACTATACACGCAGCTTTCCATACAATTAAATTAAAAAAAAAAAACACCTTTGTTACGTAACGGTGGGGTGGGGGCTGGGAGTTTGCCAAAACGTTACGGTCCATTACATAGGGGGGAGGGGGTCGAAAAGGGCCTAAAATCGCGTTACGTAATATGTGGACGACCCCTACCGGCTCGTAGAAATCGAACAGGACCTTCCTCGAGGCCTGCTGCTCGGCGAGCCATTCCAGCTTCAGAGGACTCCAACACTACAAACTCAAGTGTGTACGTAGGATAGCATGCCATCAAGTACACTCCACCTGGAGCCAACCTGGCATGTACGCTCAAGTTTTTGCAGTTCCAGCGTGAGTGCGCAGTTTTCCAAGAGAGCAGGAAGTCGCTTTTCGGTCCACTACCTTCCCCTTAAAACATTTCACGTGATATTAAGTGTGGTTTAGATTTACCGTGCGGTGTCTTATGGCTCCCCGAGGGGCGGGTGCTGGTGTCGCATAGTGTTTGTGTGTGTGAGGGAGAGAGAGAGAGAGAGAGAGAGAGAGAGAGAGAGAGAGAGAGAGAGAGAGAGAGAGAGGAGGGGGTAGGTTTGTGTTGTGGTGGGTTGAGGGCAGGCGGTCAGACCAGGCGGGATAGAAATGGGTGGACGGGGTACGGTTAGAACGGCGGTTCCCTACCTTCCTCGACTCGCAGGTCGCGGTATTCCGATGCGAGGGCCAGCGCGGCAGGTCTCTGCAGGTCTCTGCAGGTCGCGGTTTTTTCCGATCCAAGCGCCAGCGCGGCAGGTAGTCTGCTGGTCTCTGCAGGTCGAAGAAAACAATAGGGGTTTCTTGGGGAACCCCTATAAAGGCAGGTCGGAGTGCGCGTCGGCAGGGGTGGGGGTGGGTGGGGGGGGGGTGTCTAGAGGGTTGCGGTACCCCAGCATCCCGCTCGGTAGTGCGAAGTGTGCGGTTTTCTCAAGTTTGCAAATACTTGGCGCGGCCGGCCAGCGTCCGCAGCTTGTGGTCGCCGTTCCTGGGGAAATCGGCCAGCGGATCCGACCGACCAACAGCTGCCAGCCCGTCTGTCCCGCCCGGCCCGCCTGCACTTTTAACGCTCGTATTATACGCGCTGGCTGGCTGCTCGGCTGCGCGGCTCTCAAAGGCGCCTTTTTGCATCCGCCCCTCATTTGAAGCTCCTCCCAGTGTCGTAAATCAGTTGCAGAAGTTACGCGGGCCGGGGGCCGGGCCGGGCCGGGCCGCCATGCGATATGCTGCTACTGCCGCAGCCTCGCCGGAGATAGGGTCAAGGGGGTGGCTGCCAGCCCTGCCTGGCTGCCTGCTCGGCCGGGGCGGCGGCGATTCGCAAGCTTTGAGGCGCATAATCAGCTGCCCGGCCCGCGCTGCCAGCCGGACTGGCCGCTCCAGTCGAGTGAAAGAAGGGGGATTTTGTTTATGTGTTTGTTTTCCCTTTGCACCACGCTGCGGCGGCTTGACCGACTGCGCGACAGGCTGCCCGCACGTCCCGTCACTCCGTCTCTCTCGCACCCATACGGGACGCCCCGTGAGTGCGAGAGAGACAGCGCGACGGAAGCGGAACCAGCCCCTTGACTTCGTTAGCTAGACAGGCTCGGCGGACGCGACTCCCATGGGATCTCCATTTCAGATCAGAGACGCCGCAGATTCGAATCTCAATACTAATGAGTGGTGTTTGTAACTTGCACCATTTACGGGGCCGAGTCGGCGGGGTGGGCGACCCTCTGCCTCCACATTGCGTTGCTGTCACCGCCCGCCGGAGACGACGTGTCAGAGTAACCAGTTGATCGCCGCGCCGCTACAGTACTCAAGAAATCACGACGAGTGAGACGCCTGTCGACATAATGTGTGGGCATTGGTATCTCAGCCGTTACGAAAAAAAAACCGTTTCCACTGGGTGTCGAACTCGGGTCCCATGATGTTTTAATCCGATGCCATTGCGCTCTCGGTTACCGTACGAATTGACACTCCGTTGCTGAAGGGGTGCCTTTGAAGGGCTGGCTCCGTCCAGAGTCGGATCCCGTGCGTGCCGAAATCGGCAAAAGCTATGGCGGGATTCGAACGTCAGACTATGGACTTTGTAGTCGGCGCACAGACGCTCTCGGCCACAGTCTCTTCTCCGCTCCTGCGTGAGTCACACGGAGCATCTCGTGCTTCACTCATCGCGACGGGTAACCCGAACCCATCCGATGGCGGGCATGCGTGCGCGGGTCACGCCTCGACCTTCGGCCCGACCCCGCCAGGTTGGCCACCACGGCAGCGGCTCTGTCTCTCTCGCATCGATACGAGAAGTGCCATGAGTGCGAGAGAGACAGCGACGGACCGGCCGGCCGGCACCACGCCAAGGCCCGACTCAAGGCATTTCGAGGCGCACTTTGGAGTGGCACCGCGCGCCGCTACCCGACACAATCGATATTATTCCTTGTAGTGGCGCAGGGTAGTTATTGGTCGCTGGCACTGGCGCGCCACCTGCCGGCCCACTGTGCGCACGCCACCAAGGACTTACTTCCAAACTGCTGTTACTTTGCATAACCCCGCGACACTTTACACAAACGCGGCGCCGCCCTGGGACTCGGCGCGCGCATTAGAGGGAGTACCAACGGCCCCCCCCCCCCCCCCGCGAAGCTCGCGAAGCTCGCGAAGCGTGGCGCAAGTTTGGGGCCGAGGGTGTGACGGGTCAGGCACACGCCTAAAACCTTACGAAGTATTTTTAGCATACATAGTACAAACTAATTTACTTTGTTATGCGACGAAGAAAAATCGTTCGTAAAATAAGAACTATTTTCATTGTAAGCTTATGTAGGCTCAAAATACTTTGTTATGACAAGCTGCTTTTCTTTGCAAGGCCCAAAATAGTCTGTAAGGTTTTCTCAGTGCAAGGTCTGGCCTGGAATGTTGCCTGGGAAAACCGTTTCTTGCCTCAACGTTTTTTGCGGTCAGCAATCGCTTTTCACCGTCAGTAAGTACTCTATAAAGCTATATTTATTGTAATTTTTTTTAAAGTAAGGAACGTCCGAGAGTTGAACCCCGGCCGTAGTAATAGAACCGTGCACCATACGCTGGCCGGAGCCCCCCCCCCCTTCCAAAAAAATAAAAATTAAGTCAGTCGGCTGGGATTTGAACCCATGGCCGGCGCGCCACATTCCGTGAGCACTCTTTGAGCCCTTTGGGCAGTCGGAGTCTAGCACCGCGACCTTGTTGGAGGGAATAAAATAAGGCAGTGGCGTATTATCTGAATGGAGTGACCGCCTCGCCCCGCCCCGCGGCCCTGCTTTAAATTTGTCCCATTTCAATTCATTGCCAGCACCACGCCACCGACCCGCCCTCGCGTAGAAATTCCTCCGAACGAAGGCGGTTTATGAGAAACATGCCGGCCGCTCCCCGGGTTTTCCAACCGTTTCCAAACGGACCGCCCGTCAGAGCAACAACACCGTCACCCCACTCCACGCTGGTTCCTGCACGAGGCAAGGACAAGTAGTCATGCCGAGGACACAGCCCTCGAAAATGAGCCAATCACAGTAATCGTTTGCACAGCAATTACTTTAAAGCGAAAAGCCCTTGGGAAAACACGGCCACTCGTTACCCCCCTCCCTAATGCCACGTAACACGGTGTCGTTTGCTGGTCGTAATGATTTCGTGCGGTGCCATGTCCCAATTAGAGGTGAATCGTCGTGCTGTCTGGCTCTCTCGCTCTCGGGGTCATGTCGCGCGTGTGCGAGAGAGAGACAGTACATTGTGTGGTCATCGTTTTTCTTGTGTACGCCCCGCGGGGCGTACAGTGGCGCGCGTGGCGCCCTTCTGTCGGGAATAATACTCCTGAGAAACTTCAATCGTGACCTCGTAAACCCGTGGCCGCGTGGTTAGAAACTGTGGCTTTTTCATTCGTCTGATCCAGGTTCAAAACCCATCGCCCGGAAGAATGATTCATCTACCAACAATTATTATTTTTCACTCCCTCCCCCCTGTGCTTCAAACCTATGGCAACGCGCGGTGCTTTGGTGGCTCGGGGTATTGGGCCGTCGGTTTCCCGGTGCGAGGGTCGGTGGATCAAATCTTATTACTTCACAACTGTTTTCTCTGACCGCTGCTCATTGTCGCGTCAAGAACCCGCTTCAATCGGCGTTAGACTTGAGTCGTGGTGGCTGAGAGCGTAAAGGTGTCCGTCCTCGACGAGAAGGTCCGGGGATCGAATTCCTCTGTCTCCTGTCATTTTTCGAGTGGCTTCCCACCGAAGTTAAGCTGGCGGCACGAACCCCATTGCCGGGGGAGAAAATCGTAGAGTTCCATTGTTTTTAACTAATTTTAAAGAGAGTGGCGTATATGATTCCGTTGTTTGCACCATGTGTTGCTGAGCCGAGGTCGCAACCACACCGTTCTCTCATGTCGTCGGTCCTGGAAACGGGCACCCGGGCGAGAAAATGGACCCAGTTTCAGGACCGTCCTGGGAGAAACCCTTATAAAACGAGAAGGCTCCGAAACGAGCCCGATCGGACGGCCCGAAACTGTCCTGAGGACAGTCCGAAATCTTCCGTCGGACTCCCCGAAATCTTTCCCGGACTTGCCGCGAAATGGTCGAAAACTACCACAATCAGAAGGATTTCGGAAAGTCCGAGAGCGCTAATCGGGCTTGTTCTGGGCTGTCCGAGACGAGTCCGCAAAAAAAATGGAACTGGCGTTGGCCGCGATTAGATTAGTGTGGCTGTATTCGTTCCCGGGCCCTTCGTGCTTGGAGTTTCCTCGATGCTTGTTGTCGACGTCGGAGACCACTGCGCTAACCTGAAACATGAGGGCCGGGCCCGCAGGCGAGCCTCTTCAGCAGCGCAGCCGAGCGCAGCGCTCCTTCCTCTCTCTGGCGAGCGCACCGCGCACAATACAAGATAGAAGGATGCGGTTTTCGACACGCGTCTTCTCTGAACCCGTCTCGCGGACTTTGACATGGCGGCTCGCTTCCATAGTTCGATCAGGCCAAATTTAGCAGCTTCCGTGCTCGTAGCTTTTGATTGTTTGTCAAAAATATTTTATCAAAATCTCTTCGCTTTCAAAGATTTAGGGCAGTTACCGTATTGAAAAAGCAATATTTAAGCACGCCGCACTGCGTGATCCAGCTCTTAATACTGCTTCTGCAGAATAACTGTTTCTTAAGTCGCATGCTGTCTTCCCCGCAGGTATGGGAGGGTTAGAGGCGACCCGGGGGTGAGCTAGCCCCTCGCGCGCCCCGCGTGCAGCCTGGGGGCTTTCCCGCGAGCCACACAAGCCATTTGGAATTTTTTTTAAAATTTCTAGGAATTGCCCGTGCCTAATAGCTTGAAAGGCAAACAACAGAAGGCCTACCTAGCGTGGAGAATGCCGATCAACTCAACGTTATCAGGCACTTGTTTTCAAAAATTCAAACTTGTCCAACAAGATTGGCTGTATCCCGACCGGGCCTGAGGCTTACCGACAGTCACCTCTGCATCCGGACAGAAATCGGACAGACCGTCGGACAACTTCGGACTGTCCCTAACTCTTTGCGCCCAGAATCGGGTAGTCCGTACGGCTGCGAGCGGGCCGAGGGGGAAACAACTGGCCAAATACATGTACACCAAAAATTTAAATGTGGCAAAAATTTGATAAATTTTATTGACAAATATAAAAAAATTAATCAAAAAATTTGAAAAAATTTATAGAACAATTTAGAAAATTCAATTGAAATTTTTAAAATTTTGAAGATTTAAAAAAAATTACGAAAAATGCATTTTTACTGCCCACCCCATTGTGCTTGAAAGCCACAGCAATGCGCTGCTTCCATCATCTCCCGTGGTGGCTGGAGGTGTCGATGCGTCGGATTCCCGGGATAAGGGTTGGTGGATCAAATCTTATTACTTCACAATTTTTTTTCTTTGATCGCTGCTCATTGTCACGTCAAGAGCCCGCTTCAATCGGCTCCAGACATGAGCCGTGCTGGCTGAGGGCGTTAAGGCGTCCGACCCCGACCGTAAGGTCCGGGGAACGAACCCCAGCAACTCCTTTCATTTTTCGACTAGCTTTGAAGATTTTTTGAAAAAATTACGAATTTACTGCCCTTCCCAGTGTGCTTCAAAGCCACAGCAATGCGCAGTCACCATCATGTGCCGTGGTGGCTGGATGTGTCGACGCGTCGTTCCCGGTGTGAGGATCGGCGGTTCAAATCTTATTACTTCACAACTTTTTTCTCTGGCCGCTGCTCACTGTCACTTCAAGAGCCCGCTTCAATCGGAGGCAGACATGAGCCGTGGTGGCTGAGGGCGTCAAGGCGTCCGACCCAGACCATAAGGTTCAGGGGTCGAATCCCCAAATTTCCTTTCATTTTTCCCCTGGATTCCTCCCACTGCGACTCAAACCCGTCGTCCAACACTCGGCAGACGTGCAAGTCAGCGTGGTGTAGTGGTCTAGGCATTTATCCAGGCCATTACACCCGGGTGTCTAAAAAGCAGTCCGCTTCGGCGGATTGGCCTCGGCACTGGTTCGATCCCCGATCGGATCAGCCACTCGAAGTTGGTCGCGAGTGGGTCCATTCCGATTCGTCGGATGGAGTTGATAAGTCCTTTGAAGCTGGCCCGCTGACTGCATGTTCGGGTCTGGGAGCGCCGGACAGCGGGTGTACATTTGGTACCGACCAGCCTGCGAAAACAAAAGCTCCCAAAACTACTCTCTGTCTCTCTCTTTAACTCTCTGTCTCTCTGTCCTCTCTCTTCAACCCTACGATCGCCGGCTGCCTTCATCGGCGGTCCTTCATGTGTGGAAGGCAATTGCGGTCCTACAGAAGCTGAACTATGCGGTAGCAGTTAAAGCCTGGATACACCGGTTCCCATCCGAACACCGAAGTTAAGCAGGCGGCTCGAACCCCATTGCGGGAGGGAGAGGGTCGTAGGGTTCCATTTTTTATTTATTATTTTTACCAAATTTTAAATGACCAATCAGCCTACTTAGCGGCTGAAATTTTTTAAAAAATCTTTAATTTTGGCAATTTTGAAAAATTTACAATTTAAAAAAAAATTAACAAATTTCCTCAAATTAGAAAAATTTCAAAAATTTCAAGAAATTTTGTAAAACGTACACAGAAATTTTGAGTTGCTTCCCCCTCGGAGCGGGCTCGGGCTTGATCAGGCAAGTCCTGGATGGAAAAAGGACGAAAATCGGATCGTCCGAGTGCCATCGGACAACTTTGGAGCTGTCCCCGGCCAGTTTCGGATGAAATCGGTTTGGTAAGGGTTAATCACCACAAAGTCCCAGGATGGTCCTGGAACCGGGTCCGCTGACACAAACCGATACGTTTCAGACCTATGAAAACCAGGACTCTGTCCTACCGTGTGGGAGGAAAGCCGACAAACACGACCTTGGCCACGAAAAACAATGTTGTAAAAAATGAAGTTTGAGGGGACTTGTTCACTCGAAGGTCACAGGACCCCTAAAATAAAAGGGGAGAGGGGGAGAATGAGGGGCAGGGGAGGGGGGGGGAACGCAGGCTGCAGCCGACATGTTTATACTCCCTCTGTCTAGCGTCCCGTCGTGTTCGGACCTTCATAAAGGGCCTCTGTGCCATCGCTTGTCCGCGCTTTCTCTAATTGTTCCGAGGCCGTCTGTCGTCGTCGCCGCTCCGTGTGTGTGTGTGTGTGTGTGTGTGTGTGTGTGTGTGTGTGTGTGTGTGTGGCGTAGAATTCAACTGCCGGTTCGACCTCTGGCTTGAATATCGGCCGGTCCCTCCCAGCGGCTCGTCTTTTCATGGTTTTCGCCCCCCCCCCCCCACATCCCCGCATCCGGCTCGTATTCGCGCCGCGTGTCTGTGTGCGTGCGTGGCTTTGCACGCGCGAGTGGTCGGGGAAGCCCCGGCGCCGCCCCGCCTGTCACCGCGCCTCCCTGGCCTTCCGTAACAGCGGATAGACCGAGCTGCCCATCCGAATCTTGTAAACCCCCTAGCACCGCCCCGCAGCACAGGGTTTCCTATACGTGCGTGTGCTTTTGTGTGAGAATGATTCTGTGTGTGTGTGTGTGTGTGTGTGTGTGTGTGTGTGTGTGTGTGCGTGCGTGCGCGCGCGCGGAGCAGCAACACTGCACGAGCCTAGGCCTGTTTACCCTCCTTCCCTTGATGCGCCATGACGCCCAGGTGTTCTTGAGGAAAAGGGCACACAAGTCCGGCACACTCTGCGAAAAAAAAAAAATAAAATCGATGGGTGAAGACACAGAAACAAGTCTCCTCCAGCTTCCAAACAAAATTCATTTTATCTCCCCCTTCATTACCAATTACCACTTTATTTTGCAGGAAAACATGTTTCTCTAGATTTCTTTCATTTTTGGCATTTTTGTTAACGGAATGAAAGTTTATACACTGGTGCTTTCCGGGTGCAGTGTCAGTGCTGAGATGAACCGGAAAAGCGGTGGTTTATCAGCGGATTCGCCGTCAGGGCAGAGGCAGTACATGCAGCAGGGCGGCGGCGGCGCGCGGCGCGGCGGACCGAGCATTTCTCTTCATTTCGCCGGCAGCAGTGCAGTGCGGTCGGGGAGCACGGCCGGCTCGACACGGCTCGGCTCCACACGCCCGGCCAGCCTGGCTTAGCTCGCCGCCCGGCTCGGCTTAGCGCGCCACGGCCCGACGCCGCTCGGCTCCAGGGCAACAGCAGTAGGCGCCGCGCGCGCGGCACGTTTCTTTGATTATCCCTCAAGGATGGCAGTTTTATCTGTCTGAGTGCCACCTGGGGAAGGATCCCGGAGAGAGATCCTGCCCGGCTAGGCTAGGGCCTCAGGGAAAGCGCGGAGAAGCTTCCGACACATCCCTTAACGGGTGCGCAGGTACAGAAGAGCCACCAGACCTGCCCTTGTACACTGGCCTAGGTGGCGCAGTCGGTATCGTCCCCGCCTGAGAGCTCATAGGGCAAGAGTTCTAATCTTAAAGTCTCGATTGTGTTTTTTTTTGCGCTTGGGGTTTGGGATGGTTGCCCTCCATGGTGATTCTACGATTTGTGCTCGAGATGATGCCTTATCGGAACGACGGGTTTGAAAAATGAACAGCCGAAGCGCGCCTTTTGGCGTGATGTCTGAAAAGCGTAAGGTGACCAGCGGCATTCCTTCGGGTGAGGCCAGGAGGCTACATCGGCTCCAACGCGGGCTGGCGATCACTGCTGGCGATTCAGCCAGAATCGGTAGGAGGGGGAGGGTTTGTTTGGAGAGAGGGGCGCAGTGGCACGCCGTGACCTAGGACCGATAAAAACAACGCATTGAGGAGCTTTTAACTGGATTGGCCTCCCACCTTGCCTCCTCTCCACCGGCCTTCAGACCACCGACAGCCTCGCCCAGCCTCCAGGCTTATTTTTCTAGCTTCTAATGAGAAGCGAGCCCAGCTTAGCGACCACTTTTTTCTCCTCCCCCCCCTCTCTCTCTCTCTCTCTCTCCCTCCCTCTCTCTCTCTCTCTCTCTCTCTCTCTCTCTCTCTCTCTCTCTCTCTCTCTCTCTCTCTTTCTCTCTCTCTTTCTCTTTCTCTCTCTGTCTCTCTGTCTGCCCCACTCTCTCTGTGGTGCCAATTACATGCCTCCCCAGCCCGCGTGGAGTGTGGTTGCATGTTTGCTGTTGGTTTGTCTCACGTAAGCAGGCAGCCAGCCCGGCCGGTCGTGGGGCTCCAGCAACACCCTGCGCCAAGGTCAAGGGCGGCAGGGCGCCCCTCAGGGTTGGCTAGGCCCGGCAGCCCTGCGGCCCTTCGTGACGCAAGAATAAGCGGCCGCCTCTTGCCGATAACGACCCTTCGAAAGGGGAACGGGGCCACTCCGCGGTGCGTGCGGGTTTTATTCCTGGCTGTGGAAACGGCCAGCGCGGGGAAAGAGAACGAAGCAAAATCACTAATCAAGTTCAACGGCAAAATGTCAAGATACGGTACGTCCCCCCAGCCGCCAATCAGGTTCGGTGACTTTGTCGTGCCAAGTCGGGTCACTTCATCCACCAACCGCTCAGCTACCGAACAGGCTTGTCAGCGCCGATGTTGAAACTCCTCTTGAGCCGCTTTTAAGTAAATCTGATCGCGAAAAAAATTTGGTCAGCCGGACTTGAACCCGGGACCTTTATACTGTGTCAGCCCAAGCCCTTACCCACTCAGCTACCGGAGTTACAGACACAAGGGCGTGTCAGCGCCGTTGTTGAAGCTTCTCTGGCCGAAAAAAAAATGTTGAGAACCGGACTTGAACCCGGGACCTACCACTTTCTAGCTCGAAACTCGTTGCCTTGCGGGCCCTTCATAAAGTGCGCCCCGAAGCTCAGCGGGCAGCGTGGATTACTCCGGCGAAAACCCTGGAGGACATGGAGATTACGCTCCTGGAGTCCAGCGAGCCGCCACACACGAATAAGGCCAAGTGGGTGACATATTACGGGGCCTAGGCGTCCAATCTCTGGAGAGTGGGCCAACAACCTCTGCTTGGCCAGTGGAGTCCGCCCGCCCGGCCCACTGTGCGCCTTCTGTTGTTGCCATGGAGACTCCAGGCCCTAGCCGCTGCAGCCGCGGCAGTACACCACGTAGTAAAGAGACATCACTCCTTACAATTTTCTGCTCTTTTTTATTTTAGCTGATTTGGGGTCGAATTTGAAGTGGGAGGTCCGTCCTGGGTCATGCATCAACGTTGAGCAGAGCATCAAAAGTGTAATCGAACCTTTAGCCTCGAAAGAATGGATGCGTGCTGCAAGGGATTTGCCAAGTCGTCGCTTTCTCAAAAAGAATCTGTTCGCCTCGCGCCACCGTTTTAGTGTCGGCGCCGCCTGCCCTCCGGATGACTCCGGCGCCCCCATCCTGTCCACAAAGTTTACAACAGCCCCTCCTTGACTCTCGCGTATTGCTGGGAGTCGCTGCTGCTTTGATTTGTGGTTGTTATTCGACCTCGAAAACTCGCCCAAACTGAGAATCTCAATTTTGTTTGGCCGTCTCAAACTCGGCGGCGCGGCAGCTGCTGATTGTGACTAGCAGCGGTTCGTTTCGGATGAGGCGGTGGGTTCCGCCACGGTCCGCAGGATGTACGGCTCAAAGTTAGAGGCGGGCCACGGCGGCGGCGCGCGCGCTGGGTTTCACTTCGCCGCTCGGTTTTTGTGCAAATAACGCTCTCGTAAAAAAAGAAAAGTTTTTTTTTTCTCTGTTTGTTTGATGGATTGGCTCCTTGTTCCACCTCGGAAAAAGTGGCAGATTCTCTCATTGTCCATGTTTAAGCAGACAAATAGTGCGTCACGGCGCTATGCCATCGATCTTCGGGAGGCAAAAAAATGTAGCAGAAGGAGAGGAGAGGAATCAGGGATCTGGATCCAGCCAGCGGCCCCATGCCCCGCGCCGCGCCACGCCCCCGCGCCACGCCCCCGCGCCCCGCCCCGAGCACGGGCGTGCCTGGCGTGGCGTGCCTGGCGTGGCGTGCCATGCGGACACCGATCCCTCCCCCTCCCCCCTCCCTTCCGACACCTGACTGACTCCAGGGGCTCTCTAAGCTTAAGTGAGAAGGATGTGCCCCCGGTGCGTGCTCGATCCCCCCGTGGCCCGGCAGCAGCTCGAGGGGGCTCCCCAAAAGGGGCGGGGTAGTTTTAGGAAAATAGCGAGGGGGTGAGAGGACTGGGGAAGCTTTGCTTGAAGGTGCGGACGGTACCGGTGCGTACTGGGGTAGCGTGCGCGGTGCAAGCCCCCCCCCCCTCTTTTAAGGCTGACACGGTCAGCGACCCCCTCCATGATGGATGTTCCAGGGGGGGGGGTGAATGGGATAGGGGTAGAGGAGAGAGCAGCATCGTCTGGGCGATGGTTCCAGTGTGAAGGAATTCCTGCTGAAACAGCACGTTCGTGTTGCTGTTTTTTCGGCCCGATCCCATCCCAGGACGTGAGGCGTCGCTCTGTCTCTCTCGCACTCGTGAGGCGTCCCGCGTCGGTGCGAGAGAGGCTAGGCGGTCTCGGAATCGGCCGGGCCGTGAGCCGGGGCTCCCGATAACGACGTCCACCGCCAGAGTCTGCACCTGCAGTGAAGCCTGCTGTATTTATTCGCGAAGACACATGCGTCTCTTGGCTTTGCCTGCGCTCTGGTCACTGCTCTGCAACAGCGATGCCGCACACCGTGTCTCTCCAGTGGCGGATCCAGAGCCGGCCCAAGGAAGGGGCAACGTAGCACTTTTTGCCTACTTACAGGGGCAAAGTGTTGCTTTTTGCCCACCTTTTAAGCGGCTAAGGACTCAAGGGGGGCAATTGTTTTTTTGCCCCCCCCCCCTTCTGGATCCGCGCTTGTGTGTCTCTGTCCTTCTCGCACGCGTGAGGCTGCGAGAGAGAGAGAGAGAGAGAGAGAGAGAGAGAGAGAGAGAGAGAGAGAGAGAGAGAGAGAGAGAGAGAGAGAGAAAGAGAGAGCGAGGGGTGCGTGCAGCGAGGGGATCGCTCTGCGCGCCTCTGCATTGGCGTCGTTACATTTGTGACGCTGAGGCCACAGACACGCCTCGCCCCCACGGCCCCTACCTCAACCACCCACCGGGCCACCCCTCGGCCGCCGGCACCACCCCCACCCCGCCCGCCGCACACCCTCCGCTAGTATTGGCAGGGTGCCAGTGCAGAGGCAAGGGTCGACCATGAGGCCCTCCATCCCGTCGACGAGGCTCGCCGTCTGAAAAGCGCGTAATTATCCAAATTAGCAGCAACGCGCGGCTTCCCCTTCCCCTCCCCTTCCCCCTCCTCTCCCCCTCCCTTCCCCCTCCCCCTCCCCTTCCCCCTCCGGCCCACCGCCACGGGCCGCGCCGCGCCGTGCGCTGGACAGTCGTGAATGGACGGCAAATTATGGCCGAAATGATCGGCTTTGTCGTTCGAAGCGGTTTATAATGCAAGCCAGCCCCGGGCAGCGCACCGCGGCCGCCGCGGCCAGGACTTTGTCCGGAAAGCAATATCGGAATGTGAAGCGACGTAGTGACCAGCCCGACCGACGACACTGGAAAAAAAAATGCTGAGAATAGCATCGGAAGGAAAGCAGCTGTAAAGCAGAATAGGCACGTTTTTCGACTGTTTCCGTGAGCAGAAATATTAACGTGTTTTCGCCGTACAGTGCGCTGATGTAACTCCAGCGCGCGGAAAAAAAAATCCTCTCGAGTCACAATTTCCTTGCGGTCCCAATATTGGACACGGTGTCAAGGTCACAAACGGCGGCCACTAGAAGGGCGGTGGAAACGGGGGGAGGGGGGGGGGAGGCGAGCGCCCACGCGAAAAAAGGCGGTGTCAATTTCATCGCCTGCCATGTCCAATCATCGGCCGCCCCAGTCCACCAGGTTTTCCCACCTACGTCACCCCGGGGTGTGCATGCTTGCGCGCGTGAGTGTGAGTGGGCGTGTGTGTGTATGCCGAGGGGGAAGCAACTCAAAATTTTTGTGTACGTTTTACAAAATTTCTTGAAATTTTTCTAATATTTAGAAATTTGTTAAATTTTTTTTAAATTGTAAATTTTTCAAAAATTGCCAAAATTAAAGATTTTTTAAAAAATTTCAGCCGCTAAGTAGGCTGATCGGTCATTTAAAATTTGGTAAAAATAATAAATAAAAAATGGAACCCTACGACCCTCTCCCTCCCGCAATGGGGTTCGAGCCGCCTGCTTAACTTCGGTGTTCGGATGGGAACCGGTGTATCCAGGCTTTAACTGCTACCGCATAGTTCAGCTTCTGTAGGACCGCAATTGCCTTCCACACATGAAGGACCGCCGATGAAGGCAGCCGGCGATCGTAGGGTTGAAGAGAGAGGACAGAGAGACAGAGAGTTAAAGAGAGAGACAGAGAGTAGTTTTGGGAGCTTTTGTTTTCGCAGGCTGGTCGGTACCCAAATGGTACACCTTCTGTCCGGCGCTCCCAGACCCGAACATGCAGTCAGTGGGCCAGCTTCAAAGGACTTATCAACTCCATCCGACGAATCGGAATGGACCCACTCGCGACCAACTTCGAGTGGCTGATCCGATCGGGGATCGAACCAGTGCCGAGGCCAATCCGCCGAAGCGGACTGCTTTTTAGACACCCGGGTGTAATGGCCTGGATTGAGCCTAGACCACTACACCACCCTGACTTGCACGTCTGCCGAGTGTTGGACGACGGGTTTGAGTCGCAGTGGGAGGAAGCCAGTCGAAAAATGAAGGAAAGTAATGACACTCGATCCCCGAACCTTGTGGTCGGGGTCAGACGCCTTTACGCCCTCAGCCACCACGGCTCACGTCTGACGCCGCTTGAAGAGGGCTCTTGTCGTGGCAATGAGCAGCGGCCAGAGAAAAAAAGTTGTGAAGTGATAAGATTTGATCCTCCCATCCTCATACCGGGACCGACGCGTCTACACATCCAACCACCACGGAACATGATCATTGCTGCGCATTGCTGTGGATTGAAAGCACGCTAGAGAAGGCAGTGGAGAAAAAAAACAAAACAAAAAAAAAACGGCATTCGATCCCCGAACCTAGCGTACGGGGATCAACGCCTAACCTAACCTAACCAAACATATCCTACCCTAACCTAACCTAACCTGAATTAACCAATTGAATCTCTTTTAAGAGGCGAACAAGTACGTCCTGCCGAACGACTTATCGAACTAAATCGTTGCGTTCCGACTCGCTGTCTGCGTGCGTGCTTGCGTGTGTAAGGCGGTCCAAAAAAAAATAATAAAAAAAATAAATAAAATGGGTTCAATCCCCGAACCTAGCGTTCGAGGATCGGTGCCTTTCCACTCTCAGCCAACACGGATCGTGTTTGGAGCCGTTTGAAGTTGGCTCTTGATGTGACATGAGCGGCGGTCAGAGAAAAATGTTGTGAAGTCATAAGTTTGAATAGAGGTCCCGAACCCTGCACCTCTCACATTCCGTTGGGTGCTGTTAACCACTGAGCCACCGGGACGCCATGCCGCTCACCGTGCCAGCGGTCATGTTGAAACTTTTCTTGATTTTCCTCCTCATAAAACAATTTGGTGGAAAAACTTTACAGTTGGTGGTCCCGAACGCACCGGACTAAAGTTGGCCAGGAAAACGACTTTTTTTTCGACCGTATAAAAATGCGTCCCATGGCCTAAGGAACAACATATCGAGAGATGGCGGAAACAAATTTGCAAATTTACTTCGACTCTGGACTTAGAAATTTTTTCCTAGCCAGGAAAATTTTTCTTTTTCGCCAGCATATAAAAATGCGTTCCACGGCCTCGGGAACAACATATCGAGAGATGGCGGAAACAAATTTGCAAAATTTACTTCGACTCTGGACTTTGAAATTTTTTCCTAGCCAGGAAAATTTTACCTTTTTTGCCATTATATAAAAATGCGTTCCATGGCTTTGGGAACAACATGTCGAGAGATGGTGGAAACAAATTTGCAAAATGAACTTCGACTCTGGACCTATTAAAAAAAAAGAAAAGAAAAGAAAGGATGCAGTCCCCGAATCTAATGTTCGAGGATCGGTACCTTTCCACTCTCAGCCACCACGGACCATGTTGGCAGACGTTTGAAGTTGGCTCTTGATGTGACATTAGCGGCGGTCAGAGAAAAATTTTGTGAAGTCATAAATTTGGATGGTGGTCCCGAACCCTGGACCTCTCACATTCCGTTGGGTGCTCTTAACCACTGAGCCACCGGAACGCCACGTCGACCGCCGTGCCAGCGGTCATCTTGAAACTTTTCTTGATTTGCCTACTCATGAAAACAATTGCTGAAAAAATGTACAGTTGGTGGTCCCGAACGCCGGACCTCTCACGTTCCGATGGATGCTCTTAACCACCAAGCCACCGGGACGCCATGCGGCTCGTCGTGCAAGCGCTAACCTAACCAAACCTTACTTTGCCTAACCGAACCTAACTTTACCTAACCTAACTTTACCTAACCTAACTTTACCTAACCTGACCTAACCTAACCTAACTTTACCTAACCTAACCTAACCTAACCTAACTTCTTTTTAGCTGTTTTTCGTGTCGCTCGACGCCGGAACGGCATCCTTGACACTAACCTAGCCTAACCTAGCATAACCCAGTGTTTTTCGGCCGTTTTTTGTGACTTTCTTCACTAACCTAACTCAACCACTAACTTAACCTAACTTCTTTTTAGCTGTTTTTCGTGTCGCTCGACGCCGGAACGGCATCCTAGACACTAACCTAGCCTAACCTAGCATAACCCAGTGTTTTTCGGCCGTTTTTTGTGACTTTCTTCCTAACCTAACTCAACCACTAACCTAACCTAACCTAACCTAACCTAACCCATCCCAGCCTGACGCAGCCTAACGCAGCCTAACCCAACTTAACCTAACCTAACCTAACCCTAGACTCCGCCGAGCACACCAACGTCGGTGCGTTGTTGGTCATTGGTATGCCGGCGGCGCCAAGCCAGACTAATAGTTCGTGGGGCACCTCAATCACTTGGCGCCTGCCGGCCCGACCCCGCCTGCCGCACTGCAAGATGGCACCCTTCATCGCGTGGGTGGCACGCTGCGAATGGCACCATTCGCTCTCGAGGCCGCTACGCCGGCAGGCTAATCGGTCATTTAAAATTTGGTAAAAATAATAAATAAAAAATGGAACCCTACGACCCTCTCCCTCCCGCAATGGGGTTCGAGCCGCCTGCTTAACTTCGGTGTTCGGATGGGAACCGGTGTATCCAGGCTTTAACTGCTACCGCATAGTTCAGCTTCTGTAGGACCGCAATTGCCTTCCACACATGAAGGACCGCCGATGAAGGCAGCCGGCGATCGTAGGGTTGAAGAGAGAGGACAGAGAGACAGAGAGTTAAAGAGAGAGACAGAGAGTAGTTTTGGGAGCTTTTGTTTTCGCAGGCTGGTCGGTACCAAATGTACACCCGCTGTCCGGCGCTCCCAGACCCGAACATGCAGTCAGCGGGCCAGCTTCAAAGGACTTATCAACTCCATCCGACGAATCGGAATGGACCCACTCGCGACCAACTTCGAGTGGCTGATCCGATCGGGGATCGAACCAGTGCCGAGGCCAATCCGCCGAAGCGGACTGCTTTTTAGACACCCGGGTGTAATGGCCTGGATAAATGCCTAGACCACTACACCACGCTGACTTGCACGTCTGCCGAGTGTTGGACGACGGGTTTGAGTCGCAGTGGGAGGAAGCCAGTCGAAAAATGAAGGAAAGTAATGACACTCGATCCCCGAACCTCATGGTCGGGGTCAGACGCCTTTACGCCCTCAGCCACCACGGCTCACGTCTGACGCCGCTTGAAGAGGGCTCTTGTCGTGGCAATGAGCAGCGGCCAGAGAAAAAAAAGTTGTGAAGTGATAAGATTTGATCCTCCCATCCTCATACCGGGACCGACGCGTCTACACATCCAACCACCACGGAACATGATCATTGCTGCGCATTGCTGTGGATTGAAAGCACGCTAGAGAAGGCAGTGGAGAAAAAAAAAAAAACAAAAAAAAAAAAACGGCATTCGATCCCCGAACCTAGCGTACGGGGATCAACGCCTAACCTAACCTAACCAAACATATCCTACCCTAACCTAACCTAACCTGAAATAACCAATTGAATCTCTTTTAAGAGGCGAACAAGTGCGTCCTGCCGAACGACTTATCGAACTAAATCGTTGCGTTCCGACTCGCTGTCTGCGTGCTTGCTTGCGTGTGTGAGGCGGTCCAAAAAAAAAAAAAAAAAAAATAAATAAAATGGATTCAATCCCCGAACCTAGCGTTCGAGGATCGGTGCCTTTCCACTCTCAGCCACCAAGGATCGTGTTTGGAGCCGTTTGAAGTTGGCTCTTGATGTGACATGAGCGGCGGTCAGAGAAAAATGTTGTGAAGTCATAAGTTTGAATAGAGGTCCCGAACCCTGCACCTCTCACATTCCGTTGGGTGCTGTTAACCACTGAGCCACCGGGACGCCATGCCGCTCACCGTGCCAGCGGTCATGTTGAAACTTTTCTTGATTTTCCTCCTCATAAAACAATTTGGTGGAAAAACTTTACAGTTGGTGGTCCCGAACGCACCGGACTAAAGTTGGCCAGGAAAACGACTTTTTTTTCGACCGTATAAAAATGCGTCCCATGGCCTAAGGAACAACATATCGAGAGATGGCGGAAACAAATTTGCAAATTTACTTCGACTCTGGACTTAGAAATTTTTTCCTAGCCAGGAAAATTTTTCTTTTTCGCCAGCATATAAAAATGCGTTCCACGGCCTCGGGAACAACATATCGAGAGATGGCGGAAACAAATTTGCAAAATTTACTTCGACTCTGGACTTTGAAATTTTTTCCTAGCCAGGAAAATTTTACCTTTTTTGCCATTATATAAAAATGCGTTCCATGGCTTTGGGAACAACATGTCGAGAGATGGTGGAAACAAATTTGCAAAATGAACTTCGACTCTGGACCTATTAAAAAAAAAGAAAAGAAAAGAAAGGATGCAGTCCCCGAATCTAATGTTCGAGGATCGGTACCTTTCCACTCTCAGCCACCACGGACCATGTTGGCAGACGTTTGAAGTTGGCTCTTGATGTGACATTAGCGGCGGTCAGAGAAAAATTTTGTGAAGTCATAAATTTGGATGGTGGTCCCGAACCCTGGACCTCTCACATTCCGTTGGGTGCTCTTAACCACTGAGCCACCGGAACGCCACGTCGACCGCCGTGCCAGCGGTCATCTTGAAACTTTTCTTGATTTGCCTACTCATGAAAACAATTGCTGAAAAAATGTACAGTTGGTGGTCCCGAACGCCGGACCTCTCACGTTCCGATGGATGCTCTTAACCACCAAGCCACCGGGACGCCATGCGGCTCGTCGTGCAAGCGCTAACCTAACCAAACCTTACTTTGCCTAACCGAACCTAACTTTACCTAACCTAACTTTACCTAACCTAACTTTACCTAACCTGACCTAACCTAACCTAACTTTACCTAACCTAACCTAACCTAACCTAACTTCTTTTTAGCTGTTTTTCGTGTCGCTCGACGCCGGAACGGCATCCTTGACACTAACCTAGCCTAACCTAGCATAACCCAGTGTTTTTCGGCCGTTTTTTGTGACTTTCTTCACTAACCTAACTCAACCACTAACTTAACCTAACTTCTTTTTAGCTGTTTTTCGTGTCGCTCGACGCCGGAACGGCATCCTAGACACTAACCTAGCCTAACCTAGCATAACCCAGTGTTTTTCGGCCGTTTTTTGTGACTTTCTTCCTAACCTAACTCAACCACTAACCTAACCTAACCTAACCTAACCTAACCCATCCCAGCCTGACGCAGCCTAACGCAGCCTAACCCAACTTAACCTAACCTAACCTAACCCTAGACTCCGCCGAGCACACCAACGTCGGTGCGTTGTTGGTCATTGGTATGCCGGCGGCGCCAAGCCAGACTAATAGTTCGTGGGGCACCTCAATCACTTGGCGCCTGCCGGCCCGACCCCGCCTGCCGCACTGCAAGATGGCACCCTTCATCGCGTGGGTGGCACGCTGCGAATGGCACCATTCGCTCTCGAGGCCGCTACGCCGGCAGGCTTATCGGTCATTTAAAATTTGGTAAAAATAATAAATAAAAAATGGAACCCTACGACCCTCTCCCTCCCGCAATGGGGTTCGAGCCGCCTGCTTAACTTCGGTGTTCGGATGGGAACCGGTGTATCCAGGCTTTAACTGCTACCGCATAGTTCAGCTTCTGTAGGACCGCAATTGCCTTCCACACATGAAGGACCGCCGATGAAGGCAGCCGGCGATCGTAGGGTTGAAGAGAGAGGACAGAGAGACAGAGAGTTAAAGAGAGAGACAGAGAGTAGTTTTGGGAGCTTTTGTTTTCGCAGGCTGGTCGGTACCAAATGTACACCCGCTGTCCGGCGCTCCCAGACCCGAACATGCAGTCAGCGGGCCAGCTTCAAAGGACTTATCAACTCCATCCGACGAATCGGAATGGACCCACTCGCGACCAATCTCGAGTGGCTGACTCGATCGGGGATCGAACCAGTGCCGAGGCCAATCCGCCGAAGCGGACTGCTTTTTAGACACCCGGGTGTAATGGCCTGGATAAATGCCTAGACCACTACACCACGCTGACTTGCACGTCTGCCGAGTGTTGGACGACGGGTTTGAGTCGCAGTGGGAGGAAGCCAGTCGAAAAATGAAGGAAAGTAATGACACTCGATCCCCGAACCTCATGGTCGGGGTCAGACGCCTTTACGCCCTCAGCCACCACGGCTCACGTCTGACGCCGCTTGAAGAGGGCTCTTGTCGTGGCAATGAGCAGCGGCCAGAGAAAAAAAAGTTGTGAAGTGATAAGATTTGATCCTCCCATCCTCATACCGGGACCGACGCGTCTACACATCCAACCACCACGGAACATGATCATTGCTGCGCATTGCTGTGGATTGAAAGCACGCTAGAGAAGGCAGTGGAGAAAAAAAACAAAACAAAAAAAAAAAAACGGCATTCGATCCCCGAACCTAGCGTACGGGGATCAACGCCTAACCTAACCTAACCAAACATATCCTACCCTAACCTAACCTAACCTGAAATAACCAATTGAATCTCTTTTAAGAGGCGAACAAGTGCGTCCTGCCGAACGACTTATCGAACTAAATCGTTGCGTTCCGACTCGCTGTCTGCGTGCTTGCTTGCGTGTGTGAGGCGGTCCAAAAAAAAAAAAAAAAAAATAAATAAAATGGATTCAATCCCCGAACCTAGCGTTCGAGGATCGGTGCCTTTCCACTCTCAGCCACCAAGGATCGTGTTTGGAGCCGTTTGAAGTTGGCTCTTGATGTGACATGAGCGGCGGTCAGAGAAAAATGTTGTGAAGTCATAAGTTTGAATAGAGGTCCCGAACCCTGCACCTCTCACATTCCGTTGGGTGCTGTTAACCACTGAGCCACCGGGACGCCATGCCGCTCACCGTGCCAGCGGTCATGTTGAAACTTTTCTTGATTTTCCTCCTCATAAAACAATTTGGTGGAAAAACTTTACAGTTGGTGGTCCCGAACGCACCGGACTAAAGTTGGCCAGGAAAACGACTTTTTTTTCGACCGTATAAAAATGCGTCCCATGGCCTAAGGAACAACATATCGAGAGATGGCGGAAACAAATTTGCAAATTTACTTCGACTCTGGACTTAGAAATTTTTTCCTAGCCAGGAAAATTTTTCTTTTTCGCCAGCATATAAAAATGCGTTCCACGGCCTCGGGAACAACATATCGAGAGATGGCGGAAACAAATTTGCAAAATTTACTTCGACTCTGGACTTTGAAATTTTTTCCTAGCCAGGAAAATTTTACCTTTTTTGCCATTATATAAAAATGCGTTCCATGGCTTTGGGAACAACATGTCGAGAGATGGTGGAAACAAATTTGCAAAATGAACTTCGACTCTGGACCTATTAAAAAAAAAGAAAAGAAAAGAAAGGATGCAGTCCCCGAATCTAATGTTCGAGGATCGGTACCTTTCCACTCTCAGCCACCACGGACCATGTTGGCAGACGTTTGAAGTTGGCTCTTGATGTGACATTAGCGGCGGTCAGAGAAAAATTTTGTGAAGTCATAAATTTGGATGGTGGTCCCGAACCCTGGACCTCTCACATTCCGTTGGGTGCTCTTAACCACTGAGCCACCGGAACGCCACGTCGACCGCCGTGCCAGCGGTCATCTTGAAACTTTTCTTGATTTGCCTACTCATGAAAACAATTGCTGAAAAAATGTACAGTTGGTGGTCCCGAACGCCGGACCTCTCACGTTCCGATGGATGCTCTTAACCACCAAGCCACCGGGACGCCATGCGGCTCGTCGTGCAAGCGCTAACCTAACCAAACCTTACTTTGCCTAACCGAACCTAACTTTACCTAACCTAACTTTACCTAACCTAACTTTACCTAACCTGACCTAACCTAACCTAACTTTACCTAACCTAACCTAACCTAACCTAACTTCTTTTTAGCTGTTTTTCGTGTCGCTCGACGCCGGAACGGCATCCTTGACACTAACCTAGCCTAACCTAGCATAACCCAGTGTTTTTCGGCCGTTTTTTGTGACTTTCTTCACTAACCTAACTCAACCACTAACTTAACCTAACTTCTTTTTAGCTGTTTTTCGTGTCGCTCGACGCCGGAACGGCATCCTAGACACTAACCTAGCCTAACCTAGCATAACCCAGTGTTTTTCGGCCGTTTTTTGTGACTTTCTTCCTAACCTAACTCAACCACTAACCTAACCTAACCTAACCTAACCTAACCCATCCCAGCCTGACGCAGCCTAACGCAGCCTAACCCAACTTAACCTAACCTAACCTAACCCTAGACTCCGCCGAGCACACCAACGTCGGTGCGTTGTTGGTCATTGGTATGCCGGCGGCGCCAAGCCAGACTAATAGTTCGTGGGGCACCTCAATCACTTGGCGCCTGCCGGCCCGACCCCGCCTGCCGCACTGCAAGATGGCACCCTTCATCGCGTGGGTGGCACGCTGCGAATGGCACCATTCGCTCTCGAGGCCGCTACGCCGGCAGGCTAATCGGTCATTTAAAATTTGGTAAAAATAATAAATAAAAAATGGAACCCTACGACCCTCTCCCTCCCGCAATGGGGTTCGAGCCGCCTGCTTAACTTCGGTGTTCGGATGGGAACCGGTGTATCCAGGCTTTAACTGCTACCGCATAGTTCAGCTTCTGTAGGACCGCAATTGCCTTCCACACATGAAGGACCGCCGATGAAGGCAGCCGGCGATCGTAGGGTTGAAGAGAGAGGACAGAGAGACAGAGAGTTAAAGAGAGAGACAGAGAGTAGTTTTGGGAGCTTTTGTTTGCGCAGGCTGGTCGGTACCCAAATGGTACACCTTCTGTCCGGCGCTCCCAGACCCGAACATGCAGTCAGTGGGCCAGCTTCAAAAGACTTATCAACTCCATCCGACGAATCGGAATGGACCCACTCGCGACCAATCTCGAGTGGCTGACTCGATCGGGGATCGAACCAGTGCCGAGGCCAATCCGCCGAAGCGGACTGCTTTTTAGACACCCGGGTGTAATGGCCTGGATAAATGCCTAGACCACTACACCACGCTGACTTGCACGTCTGCCGAGTGTTGGACGACGGGTTTGAGTCGCAGTGGGAGGAAGCCAGTCGAAAAATGAAGGAAAGTAATGACACTCGATCCCCGAACCTCATGGTCGGGGTCAGACGCCTTTACGCCCTCAGCCACCACGGCTCACGTCTGACGCCGCTTGAAGAGGGCTCTTGTCGTGGCAATGAGCAGCGGCCAGAGAAAAAAAAGTTGTGAAGTGATAAGATTTGATCCTCCCATCCTCATACCGGGACCGACGCGTCTACACATCCAACCACCACGGAACATGATCATTGCTGCGCATTGCTGTGGCTTTGAAGCACACTGGGGAGGGCAGTAAATTCGTAATTTTTTTTCATAAAATCTTCAAAATTTTTGACAAATTTTATAAGAATTTTTTAAATTGTTCTATAATTTTTTTAAAATTTTTCAATAAATTTTTATATATTTTTCAATAAAATTTTTCAAATTTTTTGACCTTTTAATTTTTGGTGTACATGTATTTGGCCAGTTGTTTCCCCCTCGGTGTATGCGCGCCGCGTAATAAAAGAAGATGGCCAGATGTGTGATGTAATGGTGGGGCCGCGGCCCCCGTCCCACGCCCAGAGAGAGAGAGAGAGAGAGAGAGAGAGAGAGAGAGAGAGAGAGAGAGAGAGAGAGAGAGAGAGAGAGAGAGAGAGAGAGACAGAGACAGAGACAGAGAGAGAGACAGAGAGAGAGAAACAGACAGAGACAGAGAGAGGCAGAGAGAGAGGGAGCACGCGGCAGTAAAGCTGGACACGGGCGTGCGGACAGCAGGCTGCAACGTAACGGCCCATAACCGATTCCCGATTCCCACGCGGCGACTCCGTGATCCGCGGCGGCGCTTCCGCCGGACATCCGGCCGTAGCGCCCACACCGAGGCCCACGCGGTGCGGGACTGCCGCCGACGCGGCGAGCGGACGCTGCAGCGGCGAGCGCCCGCCGCGGCCGGGATAGGCAGCCCGTCCACACTAAATTACTATGTACTTTTTTGTGCGCAAGATTCGCACAAAATTGTGCATGCGTTTTGAAATGCACGAATTTGTGCGTAACTACGCACGAAAGTGTGCGTTGTACCGCATAAAATCCGTGCATATTGAAACGCATGCACAACTTTGTGCAAAGGTTATGCACAAAATAGTACATAGTAATTTAGTGTGTCCAACACGTGCGCTCGGCGGCACAGTGCAGCTCAGGCCTTGCAAGGGCACCGCTTCGACGAGCGAATTGTAGGTCTCACGTTAGCCGAGAGCGGTGAACTTTCGTATATTGAATGTGCAGGACGTGGGTTCGATTACCAGTGCCACCGTCATTTTCGACAGGCTGTCCCAGGGAATCAACCGATAAATTTTTTGTCGGCGGCTGTCAATAATTTCAATTTTTTTGTAGCGGTTTTCGGTGGCAACCGCGCGGGAGCTTCTTTCCGATTCATCAGGCCGGCAGCTCTGCTGACTGAACCTCTTCCGCAGCACTCTCCCCCCCCCTCCCCCCCACTCCAGCCATGCACTGCCCCAGTCCCCCTCTCCACGACCACGCCGTCTGACTCGCACTTTGACTAACTTGGCTCGGGGCGGCCTTCCTTGCCAAACTTTCCGAACGTCCCTTACCCGGGAAGGTCGATTCTTCGATCAAGATTAGCCCGTGGCATGGCAAACATGGCCAAACACTCCGAAATTACGCTCTGCGCCCACTATGCTTTCCGCTGAGGTGAGCAACAAAATCGGCGCGCAAAAGAAAAAGAGGAGCAGGGGGAGGCGACCCGCGTGCGATACGAGGCGACGACGGCGGTCGGGAGTCGTATAAACGTCTTGGACTGCGGGCCGCCCCGGCGCCCCGGGCCGTCCTGCGATCAAACATTCCCACCGCTGCGGACGCATGCGGCCGCCGGATAGGGGAGCAGGTCGCCAGACAATTTTAGTAAGCCGCTTAAGTGGCGCCCCCTGCCGTGCCGTGCCGCCCATGCTGCGACCGTGCCCGCAGGTTGCGGCGATAGGGCCTTGATAGGGGCAGGTCCACAGTGTGCTTTTGCCTTTGTAGAGCAAGTCGACAGAAAATAACATTTTTCTAGCCATCTCTCTCTCTCTCTCTCTCTCTCTCTCTCTCTCTCTCTCTCTCTCTCTCTCTCTCTCTCTCTCTCTCTCTCTCTCTCTCCCCCCCCCCTGTCTGAAGAACTTTCCACAGAATGTGTTGGGTGAGGTTTCATATATTGGCGAAAGAGGGTCAATAAGAGACGCATGCATAGTAGTTATTTTACTTTTATTGCGTAGAATTCTCACACATCATGTTACAAGCAGTTTGTGATATCAGTTGACACCATTTTCTGCAATATTCTGTGCATTTCAAATTTCTGCATTCAAGCTTCCCAAAAAAAATGGATAGTGATTGCCAACAAGGTATGGTCGCTAAAGTGACAGAAAATATTTACCTGGTAAATAAGAAGCGTGCGGAAACGCCTCAACCTAATAAAGTAGGTGCGAGCCCCCCGTGTCTCTTTCATAGACCGCTTTTTTTGTCATACAAGATAAGAAGAAAAACACACCTGAATACAACGGATATACTGATTAAATGATTCCGGAAACACATTTGAAGAGTATGGTACAAATCATAAAATACTCATACACACAGACCCACACATTTTCAATTCTTAAACTGATGAACCACAATAGTAGCAACTAGAATTATCACAGACTTTGTTGGTTTCTGAGAGCAAAGTTATCAACTAGCTTTTGAAGATGAGACATCCGAATGAAAGGTAAATTTAGCTCCCACAGCCAAATATAAATCCTTAATAATTATCACATGCATGGCAAGACTCGTGATGGATAACGATTTTCTTTTCTTTTTAATCTACTCAGTGGCTTTTTTAAAATCAGCAGATGCTCAGTCACTGATAATAGTTCAGATCATAGATCATAATTTTTAATTACTCAAACCTGCCGTTAAACCATTTATAAAAATGGTATAAATAAATTTTGACTAATTTTCCTATACAGCATGCAAGATGAGCAAAAAGACTGTCGTTTTTTTCCGTTCCCTAAGTACAGCTGTCTCACTCACATCGTTTTGTTTCAAATAAAAAACAACAAAAACAAAAGAAGAAACTACTGTTTGGTTAGTCAAAAGCTGCACTCAACGCTCCACGAAAGAAAAGAACTCAGGTCAACCAGTTAGCAAAGGTTAGTTTCCACAGGTTGCTAACGGCCTGACGCGCGAATTATTTCATTACAGAAGTAAGTAAACAAAACACGACATTACATTAAATAACTGAAAACAGATGAACTATACAGCAGCTTTACATCGTATTACACCAAACTGACACGCTGCACACAATTACACACTCAGATGCCCAGAATTAAACTTTCCCTGATCTGGAGACGTCCTGCAGTTCACTGCAACTCGTTCACAATATTCGTTGCAGCACTGAAGTCCTTTCGCTGCTGAGCTTCGATCCACACCAGAAGCCGCACTGAGACACAGTGGGCCGCGCACTTGGGTCCCTGCCTCTTGATTGGCGGCACTCTAATCACACCGAACACGTCCCCCTTCCGATAGGTTCGTGCATCCGGCATTCCCCGAAGGCCCGCCCGTTCGAATCAACGTCGCCCGGATTTCCCGGGAGACAGCGTTCTTTTGTGTGCCGTTTGAGCAGAGTTCTTTATTTTCGCTTCATCCCGGGACGGCACTACGGCAGGCACACAAACACGCGTCGTTTGGAGGCCCGCTTCTGGAAATATTATCCCCAGTTGGGCGGAAGATTGACTCGGCGGCTTGACGGGGCGGGGTGGGGCGCTCAGGGCGCGAGCAGCAGCAGGCACACGCAGAACAGCAGGCAGTACAGGTGCGAGGACTGGTGGTGGGCCTGTCCGGCCTGCTGCATGGCGGCCGGGTGCTCTCCTGCAACAGGAAAAAAAAAAGAAAAATAACTTACTGGGTCTCAATACCAAAGATTTTTGTTTTGTGAGCTCATTCGACGCCTGGAGTAGTTTTAATAAGGAAAACAATGTTGCAGAAAGTGAGGTTATGTTGCCCGTATCTCTGACATCGGACTTTGTTATTTCGGAGCTGAAGACATCGGACTTTGTTAATTCGGAGCTGAAGACATCGGACTTTGTTCTAAGGACCCATCTGCAGCAGGGTACTTTGGTTTGCAAAGTCTAAATCAGATGGTAAGGTTTTCGGAGTGCATATGGTTGAAGTGCAAGAGCGAGGGCTGCCTCGCTGCGCCAGTCGCATGCAGCAGTGCTGCAGTCATCATTCCTACGCTCTTTGCGCTGCAAACTTTGCCACTTTCTTGCATCGCCCTCCGCCAACGGCGCGCCTCGGACGTCCACCGCAAAGTTACTTCAAAGGGCGCAGCAAGCAGACTCAGGCCGTCGCCAGAGGCGCTTCAATTTTATTTTATTTTGTTACTTTTTTAAATTTATTTTTCATATTGAAAACTCGCACAAAATAGAAACGTGGGAGTTGTTGTAATCGTCCAGAGATCAGAGGCAATTTTTTTTTTCCCCAACAAGAGTTTCGGGAATTCGCAAGATTTTTTGCTGGATGGAGGGTGCTTACCGTTGAGGACGTGCACGTTGATGCCCTTGGCCTGCGCGTTGGACGGGTTGCACGAGTAGCGGCCAGAGTCGGTGGGCCGGGCGCTCTGGATCAGCAAGAAGCTCTCCGTCGTTACGCCCTTCTCCGTCACCACGCTCACGCCGCCGCGGGGGGAGTCGTAGCTGATGATCTGCAAACCAACATCACTCACATTTTCAACACACTCTAAAACCACACAAAAATTATTGTAAAAAAAATAGTGGAAAATTTGCGCGATTGGCTGAGTCAACACCTTAGGTAGACAAATTTCGACTGGCCCGTTTGGATTTTTTTTTTACAGCGCACTGGTTTTTGATTTGAAGGATAATTTGGGTTTTTTTTTTGGGGGAAAAAATAACTTTGTGCGTTACAGAATTTTTGTTCAGCTTATTGCACAACTATAGCTTTGTTAGTCGGGTCTAAAGCGCAGGGGGTGGCGCGAACGACACCCGAGGGCACAGAGTGGGCACAACGGACAGGCGGACAGACAGACAGCAGACTGGCTGTACCACACCAAGCCTAGTGAAGCGAGCCTACACTGATAAAAGGAATAATGAGGGGGAAAAAAAGAATACCCAAAAAGTTGTGTGTTAAACGTTGCTTTGACACCTGTTTCAAGACTTGGAAAATGATACCACCGAGGCATTTAATTATTTTTTCAGTGTAGCCCTCCGACCCAATGCCATTATTTGCCCAGGGCCCCACTTTGCACTGTGGTCTGAAAGGGGAGCGGTGGGGCGATGGGAGGTGGATCTCCCTACACTGGGCTGGGCAGTGCAGGCTGGCCATAGGCCGTGGAGGGGCCCTGCGGGATAAGCACCCATCCCGCCCCGCCCCGCCCCGCCCCGCCCCGCCCCGCCCTGCCCCGCCCCGCCCCGCCACTACCGCGCGGCCGGCCACTGGATTTATACGGACTGAAAGCTCCTCCACCATCACGCCTCATCGCACCCCCCCCCCTCCCCCCCACCACCACCACCACACACACGCACACACGCACACACACCGTTCTTAAACTTTTACAAATAGAGCCGAAAACACGTGAAAACAGCCCCCGGCCCGTCCGACCTGCCACACCGGCCCGTTTCCCCGAATGGAAAATTGTTTGATGAAACTGTAATGTTTACGGCGGTTGCTGTCGGCCGCAATTTCAGCGCGCCGGTTAAAAGGGGAGTGTCCTGCACAATGTGGGGTAAATGGGCGCGCAGAGACCCGGACACTAAACGGCTCTGCAGCGCCACGGACCGAGCCGGCAGCCGGCCCGGTCCACAGGGCTTTCTCTACCTTCTTTTTTGTTTATTATCACAAGCAAGGGCTGTGTGTGTGTGTGTGAGAGAGAGTGTGTGTGTGTGTGTGTGTGTGTGTGTGTGTGTGTGTGTGTGTGTGTGTGCGAGAGAGAGCGCCAGTGTGTGCGCATGTGTCAGGCCCAGGCCCAGGCCGCCCGCGCGGGCCTCCCGACTGCAGGGCAATAAATAGACAGCAGTGGCCCCGTCCGAAACTTATGTCGGAGGTCGCGTAATTGAGCTGAGAGAAGGACAAGGCAATCCTCTTACGGCGTCGTTGTGGTTCCAGATGACGTAGGCGGGCGGCTCGGGCGAGTTGAGCACGATGCAGGTGAGGTTGATGGTGGAGCCCCTGTCGATGTACAGGTCCGGCCCGCCCAGGATCTCCGACGCAGGTTCTGCGGACAAGGAAATGTATCAAAGGCTTTGCTTTCTCTAAGCAATCGCGAACATCAAATTTGTTGAAAGAAGGAAAAAAAAAATGAATTGATTCCGGGGACGAAGCTTCTATCGTCCACACGAAAATGACGCCAGCGCGACCCAGCAGCTTGGTGGACACGGTGAACTCGTGGGGTCTGTACCAACGGACCGGAGAGATTGGTCGTGTGTCCGACACCAAGCGCGGGTACTCATTTACACACACAGACACTCGCTGATCCGCACCGGGACATGTTCGGCTTTTTCAATAAAGCATCATCGGCTTTAGGGCTTCTCTCTCTCTCTCTCTCTCTCTCTCTCTCTCTCTCTCTCTCTCTCTCTCTCTCTCTCTCTCTCTCTCTCTCTCTCTCTCTCTCCCGAACAAAGTGTCGGCTGGAGCAGAGCCATAGAAACCCACCGACCTTGCCGGAGACAAATTGAGTGCCAACACATGTCGGGGGGGCCTAACGAATGACCGACGGGAATTATGGACCGGCAGCCTCGCTCTGTCTCTCTCGCACCGCCCAGGGACGCCGCACGGGTGCGAGAGAGACAGAGCGACGGCGGGAAGGGCAGGTGACTCGGTGCTGTTGGGCCCTCGCAGCCCTCGCAGCCCTCGCAGCCCTTGAACTTGGGCGATGGACTGGCCGCAGCAATAACCGTTCGCCCTTCGCTGACCGCCTCCATAATGAGGGTCTCTTCTGCCCTAAAGGCACGGTGCGCCGGCAGCACGGTGGACGCGACTTTAAACTTCGACCTTGCAAGCCACTCTGCCCTTGTCAGTGTGTTGAAGCGATTGTGGACCCCAAATTGACTTTTTATGTATTGTATATTTTAAATACCCTAAATTCCATATTAAAGAACGTCCCCCCCCACTCCCCATTTTTAAAAAAAAGACAGAGAGAGAGAGAGAGAGAGAGAGAGAGAGAAAGAGAGAGAGAGAGAGAGAGAGAGAGAGAGAGAGAGAGAGAGAGAGTTGTTGGCAAACAGCCCGGGGCAAGTGCGTGTTTTGCCCTTGCTTTCTCCTTTGACCATCTCACGCACGTCACCCTGTCTGCACTTCTACGCCGCCGTAAAAGAGTTCGCCATTTGGACGTGCTTTAAATAATTAATTAATTTTTTTCTCAACAAGTTCTCCGGGAATTTCCAATATTTTTTTTCTTTTTCAACAGGGTGCTCGGTACTCACCCACGACGGTGAGGTTGACCAGGTGCGACATGTGCGGCGTGGTGGACACCTGGCACTCATAGGTGCCGGCGTCGCGGTGCTGCGGGTACTTGAGCTGCAGGACCCAGTCGTCGCCGTTGTGCTGGGCGCGGAACCGCTGGTCGTTGGTGTAGGTGTACAGCCCCACCGTCAGCAGGTGGGTGTCGCGATGCCGCACCCACGACACCTGAAGACAACAACAACAAAATGAGGGCGTTGGCGGCTGCATCAAAAGCCCGTCTGCCAAACTTGTTGCACGCTGCGGACGCTGCGCAACGTGTTTCGTTCTTTTTAAAAAAAAGAAAAAAAAATCTCCCTCCCTCACACTGCCCGCCGCTGCGGCCGCGCTCGCTCGCACGCCCAAAAAAAGGCGACAATGTTGTTAAACAGTCATTTCGTTTACATAAAAACGGTCGCGGTGGAAGAAAAGGAACAGAAGCAACAACAACAACAAGCGGGCGGTCGCGGCTTTCGCACGAGCCGTCCAGGCAATTGGAAAAACAATCAAACTGGCAATCCACTTCCCGCAATGATGAAAAGTCAATGAATGTCGCGTTCTGAGAGAGAGAGAGAGAGAGAGCGAGAGCGAGAGCGAGAGCGAGAGCGAGAGAGAGAGAGAGAGAGAGAGAGAGAGAGAGAGAGAGAGAGAGAGAGAGAGAGAGAGAGAGAGAGAGAGAGAGAATAAATTCCTTTCGGAAACCCTTTTTTGTGACCGTGTCCTGTTGTAGGAAGGGTGGCCCGTGTGTCATTGCTGTGTGACTGATTGGCCGAGGAATGAATGACTCGGCGAACGGCAACGAAGACTGATTGCGTTCTAAATGGGTGGCGACTCTGTCTCTCTCGCACCCGCATTGCACGCCCCAACGAGTGCGAGGGAGACGCCTGCCGGTGACGCAGTGGCCGGCTAAGTACCCTCAAGGGGCGCGGACAACAGGCGTCGCAATCAAGGCGGATCCATCACTATTTACAGAGCCGATTCGGTCTGCGAATAGCGCAGCAATCACAGCCGGGCCGAAAGGAGCTGCCGCAGTCCTGCACTACAAGTTGGACAGTCCGTTCTTAAAATTAGTCCCGGCCTGCTATCCGATTAACATGAAATTCACGACAGTAAACGCTTAAAACATTTACAGTCACAGGTTCCCCTACACAAACCAAGCCACCAGAGAAAATAAATGCAAAAAGTAATCAAAAAATAAAACTGTAAAATGCAGAAGAAGGAAAAGGAAGGGCTTTGCGACAATGCTGCCCTGAGATTAAGTAATTATTGCCGCTGTTGAGAGCCCACCCCCCTCCCCCGCTCCGTTCCGCCCCGTCCCTTTTTGCCCCGCCGCAAGACTCCGTCCGTCTGCAGGTTCATTAGGCCATATTTCGCTGCAAGATGAATGGGCTGTCCCTTCTTTAGCGATCGGCCGTCTCCCTCGCACCGCAGCGCTCTGCATTTGGCACGCAGGCTCATTATCTCAAACAGAAAGGCCCAGACGTAACCCGTTTTTCCATCTGCGAGCCCCCCGCAGGCATACGCCGGGTCCGTTTTTTTCATCTACGAGCCACGCGCAGGCATCCACCACGCCCGATTTTCCATCTACGAGCCACCCGCAGGCATCACCCAGCAGGTCTCTTTTTTTTTTTCTTTTTCATCCCGGACCACCATGCAATGGGTTAGCATTGGATTTTTTCGACCTACGAGTCACCCACCAAAATCCGCAGGATTCGGACGCAGTTTTGTCGAATAGAAAAGAAAAACGCTGGGTGGGTCGGTATTTGAACCAAGGAGTGGTGATTGCGGTCTGAGGCGCAGTGCGTCTTGGTCGGCACGACAGCCTGTCCGGGGGCGTGGCTGGCGGTTGGGACGGATCGGCCAGGTGATGCGAGATTGAGTGCGATCTGGCCGCAGCGCAGCGCCGCGCCCTTGACCGGCACCGCGCTGTTACGCTGGCAGCGGCGCTGCGCCAACCATCGCGCGCGGGGTAGTCCCGGGGCGGCCAGGGCGGCGGCGCTACCTCGCGCCGACAGGGACTCCAGCGGCGCGGGCGGGGTAGCGCCGGGGGTAGCGCCGCGGGTCCGTGGGTGGCGCTCGCTGCAAGCTGCAAAACCGCGTCGTGCTTGAAGCTGGGATCACGGTACTGCCGTCAAAGGTTCCACGAAATCCACGGGCGATTTAAAAGTTGGCGCCAGCCAACATTTGTGTAACCACTCCTTTTACCACGGTCCGCATACGTCACGGTCGGCAGCCCGCGCGGAAAGGAGGGAAACGGTGTTGTTCCTGAGCCGCTTCCTGGAACGGGGACGAGTGCCTCAAGGGGAGACAAAGACAGACCCTTACGCCGTGCTGTGAGAGAGGGGAGAGAGAGAGAGAGAGAGAGAGAGAGAGAGAGAGAGAGAGAGAGAGAGAGAGAGAGAGAGAGAGAGAGAGAGAGAGAGAGAGAGAGAGAGAGAGATCGTGTATGTGTCGTAGGGACACAATGATGAAAATATATATATATGCGTATGTGCTCGTGGAGCCGGACAGGCAAAACGCCGAAGGACCATTATTCATGTTGGTTCTTATCCTGCCTCGCGAGTCGCCTCAGCCAACCACTTGGAAAACAAGCCTCCCCCTCCCCTCCCCTGATTCTTTTCATCCCTTTCTGGCCTCGAGACGCCCTAGCACCTCCGCGGGCTTTATCAGTGAGGCCACAAGACGTCACGTCCTTGAAAAGTATTACATTATTTACCCTAGCGTCTCATATCTGAAGTTGTCGCGGCCTGTCACACACACGCATGCACGAGCGCGCGCGCGCGCCACACACACACACACACACACACACACACACACAAACACACACGCACGCACGCACGCACGCACGCACGCGCGAGCGCGGTGAGAGAAGCACGCATCGAGAACTGCTCACATGAGACTTTCATGTTGTTATCCGAGCAGTTTTGTCCGCTACACGTTCCAGTAAACCGCGCCGACCCGCACACAGACGGACACACGCACACAAACACGCACACAAACACACACACACACATACACACACACACACAAACATGTACACACACACATACAAACAGTAAGCGAATTTCCGGTGAAACCTTCCCCTCGAAAAACAGGGGGAGGAGGGGGGGTAAACAACAACAAAAATAGAATGAATAAAAAATGCTGGTGGTTCGCCGGCCCCTGGTAGACGCGAGAACAAAGATATGAGCTACGCAAATCCCAAGAATATTGTGTCTTGGGTGGCATATTCAGTTCCAAGGGGACCAGCCAAAAATAAGAAAAAGAAAGAAAAAATAAGTGAATATGGGAATGAAAACTTGCAGTGTCTATAGAGGCGTGCCGGCGACGAATCCAATGGAATTGGGCAAAATCAACGGCTGCCGCGCTGCGAGAGGCGAGAGACAAGAGGAGGACCGGAATCGGCGACGGCGGTGTGTCTGGCGCGACCGCCGTGGGAGTAGGCAACACGCAGGCATGCGTGCGGAGGACGGCTGTGCGGCC
Organism: Stenchaetothrips biformis; assembly: GCA_030522485.1. Classification (NCBI taxonomy): domain Eukaryota; kingdom Metazoa; phylum Arthropoda; class Insecta; order Thysanoptera; family Thripidae; genus Stenchaetothrips; species Stenchaetothrips biformis. The sequence continues at coordinate 11,546,295 of CM060100.1, forward strand.
TACCCTCCAGGCGCCCCGCACGCGTCACAATCGGGACGCATCCCCCGCCGCAGAGAGAGAGAGAGAGAGAGAGAGAGAGAGAGAGAGAGAGAGAGAGAGAGAGAGAGAGAGAGAGAGAGAGAGAGAGAGAGAGAGAGAGAGAGAGAGAGAGAGAGAGAGAGAGAGAGAGAGAGAGAGAGGGGAGGACGTATCGTGCCATGCTTCGCAATTTCCCCCTGTCCTTGCACGCGCCGTCCCCGTGTGTTTGTTCTGGTATTGATGCCACGCTTTTCATTGTGTGCGTGCGTGCGTGCGTGCCTCTGTGTCTGTGTGTGCGGATGGCATCAGTACGAACGCTTCGGAAGCAATCCACCGGCAAAGTACCGCTGCTGCTGTGGCGCGGGCTTTTTCCCGGACTCAGCGGCGCCGCGCTCCGTATGGCTGAGCTTCCGGAAAGTGAGAGAAGTCCTCCGCCGGGGTTCGAACCCGAGCCGTTTGATCGCGGCCCGGCGCGCCGACGCTGCGGAACAAAGCACCGCGATACCCACCGTCTTGTTGCCCAGGCGGCGCACCCTGCAGTTGAGGAAGGCCGTCTTGCCCAGCAGCGCCGTCACGTTGTTCCTGCCCTCCATGTCGAAGTAGGGGCCCGGCGGCGCCCACGGCTCCAGCTTGCCGCCCTTGTCCTCGTCGTCGCCGAGCCCCAGGTCGCCGTCGTGGCCGTTGTGGCCGCCCAGGGCGTTGCCGGCCGCCGGCACGTCCAGGCCGTCGGCGTCCCGCTGTGCCGCGCGCACTGCAAACACCAAGACGGACAGGGTGAGCGGACGGACAGACAGACAGAGAGACAGACAGACAGACGGACGGACGGACGGACAGAAGGGCCGAGGGCACTCTGATGCGGTTCATTTCATCTTAAGAGGCCGCAGTAAAAACAGAACGCCACAAATAAAGAGGGGAGCAAAAACCGTCGGTCGGGGCGAACAAAAGGCGGACGGACAGTCCTCACGGGGCGTCATCACGGCGCGGAACGCAGTGCGGGGCGGGGTGGGGCGGGGCGGGGCGGGGCGCCCTGGATCCTCGCATAAAGGTGAGAACGAAGGCGAGCCGGGATATTGACGCGGTGAAGGAAACCAGAGGAATAAGGGCAGGGGAAATGACGAGTGGAGGTTTTTGCAGGCGTACGTGCGCCAACTGCACGCGCGAATCCCTGGGGCCGCCAAGCCCTGGAGGACGAAGGGGAGGGCCGTAAAAAATAAAAAGGGCCACGGGGACAAGGACCAAGGACCACGGCGTCGCGGTGCGTCCTCGTCAAAGCGGCAGACCAGACGGCCGGGCACTGGGCCGAACCAGGGCGGAGTGGTGCAGTCGAGTGCACCCTGTCGGGCCACCCTGGAAAAACATAGTCATTGTCCTGGACCAGCCGCCTGACAAAACCGGCAATACATCGGCCGCTGGCCCGTGCAGCCTTTGTCGGGGCCCGATAGCGTGAAGTAGCCCCCCGCCGCGCCCTGCCCCTGGGGGCCTGGGACGGATTGTGACGGGTCAGCGGGGCGGGGCCCCCGCACACGACCCGCGAACACACAGATGACACTTTGTTTCAGTGGCTCGGTCGGCCACTCTCAGCACTGCGCTGGGTCGGCAGGGAGGGTTGCCTACCGTGCAGGTTGCCAACCCCCCTTGGCTCGTCACTTCGTCAGGTTGAGAGTGTATGGGATGGCCGTTGAGTTGCAGAGCACGATCCGACCGGAGTGAGCGCTGTGCCTGGGGCAGCCCCGGGCCGCCGGGGGGAAGCTCCCGGAAACCGCCACTCGCCCCACCGCACCCCGCCCCACCCCACCCCGCCCCGCCGACGCAGCGAGCAGGGTGAGGGCCCAAGCCTGTCGATCAGCGGAAATGCACTTGATACAAGGAAATGTTGAGTTCCGGCCCAGGTCGGCGATTCCATGCGGAGGGCCGGCATTGTCTTGGCGAGCATTACTGCTGCTAGATGCCGCCCCCCTGGGCCCCGCCGTGTAGCCCTCTTGGTTTTCAATTACAAACGCCGTCATTAAGGACCTCGATTAGGCAGTGGAAGGAAGACCCCCCGCGCTGAGTTTCAGCCTGCCTCGCTTGGACCGCCGCGCGCAGACGGCGCAGAACAGCCTGACCCAGTCACGGAGCACAGTGGGCCAGAGGACCGCTTGGACCGCGCATTCGCACAATCGAAAGTGTGGTGAACTTACCACAGTCGGCTGCGGTGAGAGCTAAAATGTGGTTATCTCATTCTACCCCACGTGCAAATGTGGTAAGATTTACACCCCTTCAAAAAGGGGGCGTATAAGCCGATTAATCAGCCGTTACCTCATGAATTGCGTGGTCAAGACCACACTTTGCTGAGGTATAAGGGACTGACCGCATATTATCTGAGGTATTCACCACGATTTTTATGTGGTACAATGCTGACCACTGATTTTATGAAGTGTTGACCACATTTCCACGTGTGGTAAATTCGGGAAACCCCAGTTTTGGGCCTACCACACATTTTCTAGGGTTTGCACCACACTTTGAAGAAGGACAGTGCAGTTGCACTACCGATGCAGGTCATTAGCCGGACGTTTCCGGCTTTGTCTCCGCTCTCTTCAGCTGGCTACGCGTCGGTAGGCGTCGCTACGCATCTCTACGCGGGGGGGGGGGGGCGTCCTTTGTGCAGTCCGGCCATTGGAACCACGTGACCTGTAAGGCCGCACAATGACGCCACAGCCTGCCCAACAAGAGACCCGTTTGCAAGACCGGGAGTCATCGCCAGCCCTCCTGGAACCGGGTGACCTACGTCGCCAACGACACCCGTTTCCAGGACCAACCGGCAAACTGGCTTAATTTCGCCACCACCGTCCTGGAAACGAGTGTCCTGGTACGTCGAGGACGCGCTCCGGTGTTGAATATTTCAGGAGTAGGGCGGTAGCTCGGTTATAGAGCAGGTCTTCAACGCGGACAGAACCCTTGTCGACCAGGTCGGTGAGAAAGAAATTGTTTTCACCTTGGTGGCGGTAGGTTTAACTCTTTCATTGCCCTGCGGGGGAAACAATATAAAAGTAGCCAAACGATCCGCCGAGCCAAGTTCATTTTTCTTGTGGTTTTTCCCCTCTTGTTGAGAAGACACTGAAGCCTCCTTTTCAGTCGAAGTCGCGGCCAGGCCACGCCGAGGCAACGTAATCCTGTTATTTACCGTCGGCCGGCCTCGACTTTGCCTCGCCTTTGTCGCTGCCGCATTGTTGGCCTCTAAGTGGGTCGCTGCCTGTTGCCTCTCATTGCCCACTGCCGACGCGCCGCCATTGTTCTGCGAGCGGGATCAAAGTATTCCCAGACGGACGCATCAGTCAGGGGCATCGCAGCAGCGTGGGGCTCGAAAACGCAGGAAAAAGGACGCGCGGCCATGCACTGTTCCGGATCAAACACAGCATTTACACTGTTAGAGAAACAGCACTGAGAAAACCTTACGAACAACGAAAAGCAGCTTGTTATAACAAAGTATTTTGAGCGTACATAAGCTTACAAAGAAAATACTTCGTAATTTACGAAATACTGCCTCGTAGTGAATTAGTTTGTATTTTGTAAGCTCAAAATACTTCGTAAGATTTTAAGCGTGAGAAGGTTAGGCAGACGGCATATTAAAAACTGAGATAATGACCTCAAATGAGACTCCACCTAGGTACCTTTGGATTCCTCGCTGGACGACGCACCTTCATGCGTTCGATTCGACCTCAAGACGGCCAAGACCTCTGTTCGTCCACGCCCTTACCTTCCGCAACCCCCTTCCCGCGCCACCGCGCGGTGCTCCGACCCACCAGCAAAATCACGAAACCCTCGGCATACACAGGAGAATGGGAAACATCCACAACGGATTTCCGCCTGGCCATTTGGGCTGATGTATTGGGATCCTTGACGCTCGCCGCTGCGAGGGGAAAGGGGCCAGAGAGAGAGAGAGAGAGAGAGAGAGAGAGAGAGAGAGAGAGAGAGAGAGAGAGAGAGAGAGAGAGAGAGAGAGAGGTTGGGTGTGCCTCCGACGCTGTTGCTCCACGTCACAGGAAGAGGCGTGAATACCCCGCACCTCAGTCGGATTCCGCGAATTTCAAGCAGGAGGGCGAAAAGGCGCGGGGTAGCGCTGCCGGCCGCGAGCTCGGCCCACGAGGCGTACTGCTCGTACTTCATTTTCGCGCCGAGAGTTCCATTTACGGCGAGCGATTCCGGAGGGCGAGGCGGCCACTCACTGGTGATGCGCGCCGGTCAAACAGTTCGGCCGGCTGAGCAAACAGTGGGCCGCTCCGAGCGGGCGCCGTCTGTCCCTCTCGCACTCGCTGGCCGGTCCGAGGGGCGGTCCGAGGGGCGACCCCAGAGACAGGCCGGACTCAGCCGGCAGGCAGGACCCGGCACCAGTGAGAGGTAGGAAAGGTCCACGTGACCCTTCGCGAACCCCTCCCCGCCTCTCTCGCACACTGTTCTTCCTTCTCTCTCTGGCGCGCTGCCAAGCCAATGGTCGAATGAAGGGTCGGGAAAGGACCCAAATGCGGTGGAACATCAGGCAGAAGCAAAAGCCACATAGGGTGCTCGGTTGCTGGCGGCAGTGGCGTCCACACTCGTGAAGGACACCACGTCCCCTACGAGGCGATTTCATCCATTTTGAAGGTGACTGTGAAACTCCACGACCCGGTGAGAAATAGGGAGTGGCGGTAACATCTGCGGTGCATGTCCGTGGTCGCCGCGCCCCCCTCCCGGCCAACAGCGTCTGCACGCGCCGCGCCTCACGCTGTCTACGATAGCACGATCGCGTGGAATCTCACGCCAGCAGCGTTTTTCACCATCACTCCACTTTGCTACGCTTTACTACGCTTTACTATGCGATGCTACGGTTTGGGCGGCGGCACCACACTGGTAGAAAAAAATACGGAAAAAGTACGGAACATGTGTGGTCAACAATTTGCCTAGACCGTCCGTAATGCCAAGTACGGAACTTTCTGTACTTGTTTCCTCACCCGTTTACATGAGCTTACATGGAACAGGTACGGACGTTCCGTGCCTTCATCCCTACTTCCGCAGCATATTCTTCTGAGCATTTTCCGTACAAAAGTACAGAAATTTTTCACAGTGTAGGCCGTTAGCGAGGGGAGGAGGGGTGCGAGAAGTCGTCATGGCCATTATACGGAGCGACATTACCAGGCAAAGCGAGCCTGATCATGCTCGAAACACTCGCTGCTGGACGAGTGGACGGCTGGGCGATCAAGCGCGGGTCGGGTCCGCCACCTCGCGGCCATTAGGGCGCTCAATTTCACAGCCAGCTTGCGCGCGTCAACACTCTGTCAAAGGAACGCCGCCGGATGAGGAATGATGATTATTGACGCGGCCAATGGCCCTTTGTTGACTTTACAAAGAAAGAATAATGGCCAATTCTTTGCTTTGAATTTTTCACAGGGCAGAATCTCTACACAAACTATAATCGTCATTTTTCTTTTAAACTCCGGGCACCAAGATGGGCCGGTTGGAAAAAGTTTTCATCGCGCAGTTGAGCTTGTTCGTGCTTGGCCACCTAATTGATTCCAGCGATTTGGTCTCAAGCGATTTTGGAGAAGCAGGCTTCAGCAAGCGGAGTTGCCCTGGGTCTCGGCCCCGGGGGCGACTTGCCTCGCTTCGCACCTCCCGAGCGGCCAGATGGGGGAAAAGTTATTGCCCACGCCAATTTCGGGCACCTTTACCCCACTCCATCTACCCCACCCCACCCACCACCTTAATGCGGCGCTGAAAGCGAGCAAAACAAGAGGAATTACGCCTTTTTTCGCGCGCCTCTAAGAAAGAGGAAACGTCACCATACTGGGCGATAATGAGAGAGATGAGTTACGAGCCAACTTGGATGTAGGTTGGAGGCCCTGTGGCTCGCCAGGCCACGGGTCACCTCGCGGTCCGACGCAAAGGCCAAAAAAAAAAAAAAAACGGGGCCAAAGTTTCGCACTGGCCCTTCAGAGACGGACGGGTCCACACAGAGGACGGCGGGGAGGATAGCATGTGGCTGCACTCTCGAAACCTTGCGAAGGTGTTTGCATTACAAACTATTTGGTTTGCAGCTTGCAAGGAATTTGGCTTGATTGTACTACGAACTGTAGTTCGCAATTTTGCGAAGAATGTGTTTGAAAGGGTTTATAATACAAGCAGGTTGTTTGCAAATTGCAAAGCAAGTGTTTGCAAGTTATGCGAACGAGTGGTTTGCGATACGGATGGGTTCTTTGAATCACGAACAACTCACATGCTTCGCAAGCTTACAAACACATCGGTTTGCAAGGTTTGAAGAGTGTGGCGACGAGGCTAGGCGCCGGGCGGCAAGACTAGGGAGGCAAGACCGGGCGCGGGAATATTCACACCCAACATGCACTTGGTGTAGCATCTCGCCCGGAGAGTAGGGGAGACAGGGCCGCCGCTGCTCCGTCCGGGTCACCGCCTTGCTGGGTCGACCGCGGCGCTGCGGCTTGCCTTGGGCGCGGCACGGCACGCCCGCTGTGCGCCGCTGCAGCAGTTCGGTCGCTCCTCGCCACTATCGTAACGTAAAGCCTTGACAAAAGTGGCTGTTCCCCCAACAGATAGGCGGCGTCCGGATCGCTGAGCCAGATCTGCGCTCGCGGTCTGAGCAGGCAGCCTGCCGCCGGCAGCGCCCCGCGGACCGAGCTGGCGGCCTTGATTTCCATAACAAGTTGATACGGCCCAACTTACAAAAGTCATAACAACGCATACGGACGCGCCCCAAGGAATACGCGCAAGCGCGGCATGCGGGATGGCGCCAACTTTAAATGGGATCGCGGGGGACGGGGGTAAGCGATGGGGCCGGGAATAAATGATGTGAGCATGTGAGGTGCACTCGAGGTGCTGGCGTGTCACACGGACACACACAGTGGGCGTGGGCCAGCTTACTGATCTACAGCACTCAGGGATGCACTCCGGGTTAATGGCCTTACATAATTGAAACAAACGATAACACTCGATCGTAACCAGCAGAATACATTATTACCGCGCAGCCAGGTGTGCCACTCAACACCTCTGCTTCCAATAAATGCGCCAAAATTGAGTTTATTTTTTTCCTTTCCAAGCGAGCGTAACACACGGACAGTATGCAAGATTTAGCGCTTGCGAGAAAAAAGGGGGAGTAGCGGGTACCGACCGGGTTGTACAAAACGCACAGTTATGCAAAGCATACAATGTCGTTACGGCTTGGGCCGACGCCAAAACCCGAACGCGCCGAAGCAGTGCGATATTAATGCAAGGATTCAACGGACGGTCTCGTAGGAATTACTGAGAAGAAACAACAGCAGCAGCGGCATATTTGCGAGGGATAAAAAAGGTACAGAACATCAGCGACGAAGGGAAAACAAGTGCCTGCAGTGCATTAGTCGATCCATCCGGCCATAAATTGGGCACTTACCGCGCAACAATGTCCTCCGGTGTCCAAGCCTTGATTGCATGTGTAATACGGGGCAGAGGGGGGAGGGGGGGGGGGGAGAGGAGAGGGGAGGGGGAAGGGAGGGGAGAGGGGCGACAACAGAGTAATGGCTGGCTTTAGGGGGTGTAACCTGGGGCCGACACGTCGTCACGAAGCGAGCGAAGAAGAATAAGAAGAAGAAGAGGGAGGAGGAAGAGGAAAGTGGAACAGGAACAAGCGATGGAAGCCAAGAAGATGAGGGAAATAGTCAAGAAGTGCTGACGGGGAAAAAAAGTGGAAAAAAGGAAGAAGGTGATGATGAAAAGCAATGTATGACGAGGAAGAATAAGAAAAGCAAGATGAGGAAGAAGCCGGCAACGACACGTTCGCGAAAGGTGAGAAGGACTCCAAATAAAAAGGCAGCTTGCGTGCTCGCACCGCCCCTTTCAGCATTTGCATGATGCTTGTGTGTGAACGCGCGAGTGTGTGTGGGCACGTGTGTGTGCTTGTGCTTGTTTGTCTCCGTGCCCATGTATGAGTGTGTTTGTGTCTGCAGCATGTGGAGGTGGCTACTTTGAATGCGAGGCAAGTTCGTTTGACGTAAGTCAATTTTAGGTCCCTGCCGCCAACGGCCGCCGCTAGTGCACGGAGTCGTCTGCTGTCGTGCTGCTTGGAAAGGACGTAAAGCCGCTGGCTGAAATCCATCGCCGGATTAACGATGTCGGCATAAACCCGTTTACTGCCGAAACTAGCGCCCCGCCGCGGAAACTATGGTGCAGCCCCAAAAATGCATAAAGCGTCTTTACAGCGGCGCGGCCGCGGCCACGTCGCACAAGAGTATAACAATGATTTCTCTCTGCCGGCCCTGCCCCGGCCCTGCCCTGCCCCGCCCCCGCCCCGGCACTGCTGGCCCTCCACTTTGCATGCCATTGACAAAGTGAGAGCGCGGTGGGCACTTTGACAAATGAGGAAGTGTATTACAAATGCGTCCCGCGCGGTCATTAAAATTGTATCAAAACGTCTCAAGCAATAAATTCGCCAGGTCAAGGCCGCAGCCACTTCTTAGGGTGGGACATCAATCTACGCCAGAACGCACACGACTAAAAAGGGACCCAGATTTTAAGGTTTTTTTTTCTTTTCCCTGTCATTTTCTGGGCGAGTGCAATCGAAGTGGGACCGGAGGCCCACAGCTCCATCCCTTCTTGCTTGCCTTGGACTCGGAGCGGAGCGGCTCCCTGGGCGGCCCCGCAGAAACCAACACGAAAGAAAGAGATAAACATATCACAGCACGGGGCCATAACTTATGAGCTTGCAGTCTCTCTCTCTCTCTCTCTCTCTCTCTCTCTCTCTCTCTCTCTCTCTCTCTCTCTCTCTCTCTCTCAACCCGTCTTTCTGCTCCACGCGATGCCAGCCGACCTATCTTAGCCAAATCCCAGCGGTTTTGACGGTAGGTCGGCAAAGAGGATTGCCAACAAAAATCAAAATGTTACACTTTTAGGGTAGTGCCTTCATCTTTGTAGAGAGACAGACTTTTTGAGAAGCGGTTAGTAAAGATAACAACGAGCACATGGGTAACCACGAAACGCACGACCGCACTCAACAAATAACAAAAGGTAAGCCTTAGTCCAAATTGAGTTCGAATGATGCACGAACCCTGGCTGCCAATCAGAAGCGGAGAAGGCGGTCCTTTTCAATGTAAAGTAGGGCACCACATTCCCCGGCCGAGTAGCGCGGCCCAGAAACCGGGCCAGTCAGGCTGAGGCCGGGCCGCCAGACAGACTTAAGTTAGGCGCGGCCGGGTTTTGTGTTCATTAGCAGGGGCCTGGCTGGCTGGGCCCCGATTTCGCAGCTGAGTGAATGAAGCTGAAAGAGCCGCCCCCTTTCACAGACCAAAGTATACAGAACATAAAGGGGATTGCGGGGATCGGTGAGGAGGGGACGCTCGGGCGAAGCTCGGAATATTAACTAAGATTGTCACACGACACACCGCTGGAATATGGAATATCTGGACAACACTCGAGACAAGTGCGTGTGGAGAACAAGAGGGCGCCCTACCGCCAAGCTTCAGCAGGGTCTAGGTCACCTGGTCTCCGCCGCGGCGCTGCAGTCGCTGCACTGCATTCCCGTCACGCGCCCTGACGTCGTGCCCTACAAGTACAGTGTTGTGCTTGCAGCGACAGTTTGCGGACGTTAGCGAGGGCGGCAACGAAGACAAAGCCGTTCACACAAGTGGCGGACTTTAGCTTTTGTGCGGCGGGCACATCGCGGCCGGCACGCTAGCCTCGTCCCAGGAGGCGGCTGCACCAACTTGGTGCCGTGTGCTGAGGCTGCACGCGCTCTGCAGC
>CM060100.1:11558550-11563550 GCA_030522485.1 Stenchaetothrips biformis
GGGCAGGGCCCAGTCCGGCCAGAGCCACCGCCTACCGACTCGTCTTATAATCCGTCTCTTCCTCCCGATAACTCGGCGTGGCCTGCCGAGCCGGGCCCTGGAGGGGGGGGGGGGGAGAGAGAGAGAAAGAGAGAGATAGAGAGAGAGAGATGAGAAAGAAACGTGCCAATGAATGCGGAATTAGCGAGGAAAGTTAGCGTCTTGGAGGAGCCAATCGTGAAGTCAGTTTCCAGGGAATGCCGGAGCCACGCACTAGTCGGGAATATTCATCCCCGCAGGGCGAGTTAGTGCGAGAGAGACAGCCAGCAGCAGGCTGGATCGGGGTCGCACACTCCCACACTCGGCCGGATCAACTTCTCCATTCAGCGACCCGGGCCGCTGCTTCGCCAAAAGCCGGGCGAGCCCCCGATGAGGCGGCTCTCCTCCTGGACCTCCTGTGCTTCCCCTGGGGCCCTCGCTGCCCCCCGCCCCCCGCCGCCACTAAGCGGGTATATGAGTCGAATAAAGTGGCGCGGGTCGTTGCCGGCGTCGGACAACAACGCCGCGGCCCCCGGAAAACGAACCGCAGCGGGAATATTCGCGCGCCGAGGGAAGTGGCACAGCGGGACCGACTCGGCTGCTATCGGCCGGTAGTGCAGGCCGGGTCCGAAACCACGGCATCCTCTCTCTCTCTCTCTCTCTCTCTCTCTCTCTCTCTCTCTCTCTCTCTCTCTCTCTCTCTCTCTCCCTCTCTCTCTCTCTCTCTCTCTCTCTCTCTCTCTCTCTCTCTCTCTCTCTCTCTGGCTGCGACGCGGCGTGCGGCGGCACCTCGAGGCCTTAAACTTATCGGGAGTATTGGCCGCCGTCGGCAATATGGATGCAGGTGGCGCCATCTGCACCGAGCGAACCAACACAGCGGCCGGGGAGGGAGCACGGTGGGTCAGAAGACCGTTGAGGCGGCCAAAACTCGAGACGCGTTTTGAGCTCCAGAGTCGCTAAATGGGACTTGAATGGCTCTCCGAACGAGGAATCCACAACCCCTCGCTTCCTTCCGATCGCGTCCTCCCCAATCCGCCGCGGCGCCGGTGCAGCTACTTCCACCCCGGGGTCGCCCCGTGCTACAGCGCCTCAATTTCACCGCCTTCTTGTTCGAGTTTGCATCTCGAACGCGCGATCGATAGCGAGTTCGCACCCCACACGATGCACTTATGACCTCCACGCGCGACGGTCGTGTATTTGCCGGGGCCCGTGCGGCGAGCAGCTCTCGAAAAGTCTTTGGCACACAGCCGGACGTCAACTTTGTTTCGAGCAGAGGAGCAGAAAAAAAGTGAAATAAAGTGGGCCTCCTCTCAGGCCACTGCACCGTTCCGTCTGGCTGGCGCTGCCGGCGCTCGCGGCGCCCTTCGAATCTTCAATTGTTTTGTGCCCTCCACACGTCCTTGGCGGCCCTTGGCCCTATATATATTTACTCCACCCCCTCGTTTGCTCCCTTCCGCTGGCCGAGGGCCGAGGGCGATTCAAGGGCCGGTCTGCAGTAGGTGCTGAGAGACGGACGACCTCGCGGTCAGGGGACGCCTGTCTTTCTGGCGGCGCGGCGCCGCAAAGCCCCGACTTAAAAAGCAGGAATAGCGTCGGTTGGATTTTGGTCACGTTTTGGTTTTCCGTTACACTTCGGATGAATTTTTTCTAAATTTTCCGAGGACAATCAGTTGGCTCCACGCTTGAATGTGCTGCTCGGGGGGTGACTCGCTGTAAGATTTTGTGTACAATGAACGTGGGAATGTGTTAGAAAGTGCAAGATTTCTGCTGTACTAGTCACACATGTTGCCTACTTCTTCCAGGCGTTTTTGCCTCCAGAATGTGGGAATGTGTTCGAATTTTGTACAACGAATGTGGTTAGGTTGTTCCCCCCTCGCTTGTGTCACCCCCACTGTGCGGTCCCTTAGGCCGTGACTGCTCGCGGGATCGCCCCACGGCCCCGTGACTGCTCTCTGTGTTTCACCTCAAATTAAGCAAGTTGATCGAGGTCGTGGCCAATTACAACAACTTCCCGAATCAGTTACCGACTCGCGGCGCCGTAAGCGAGTTACAGTAGTCGCGATTCAAAGGAAGGGGGAAGTACACAGTACGCTCGTCGTATCGGAACAGAGCGCTCTGCTCAAAGGATGATACCGCATGGGGAGCGGCGGCCCCGAGGGCGGCTCACCCTGTGCTCGGCGAACTATTCGTAAAACAGCGCCGCCAAGGGTATTTGAACCCCAGCCAGCCAGCGCTGACGAAGCAGGGGCGGGCCGGGCGCTGTCCCAGCGGGGGGGGAGGAGGACAACTGCACAAAGTTTCCAACGTTGCACACTGAAAATTAAGACTTGGAACTCTGCCCGGGAATCGTAATTCAACTTCATTTACGCGTGCGTGTCGTAAAGGTCCGGAGGAAGGGAGGGAGGGAGAGAGAGAGAGGGAGAGAGAGAGAGAGAGAGAGAGAGAGAGAGAGAGAGAGAGAGAGAGAGAAGGAAAAAAAAAGGTCATCCGTACCTCGGACTTTCCCTCCCCTCCGTTCTTCTGCCAGCGTACCCTGCCGACACCACCGCTCGAGTAAACGTTAACAAACACGTTGGCAGCACTGAGCCACTTGTTAGGCTGGCGGCCCTGCATTCATCACCCGCCATGTGGAAGCCGTCCCGTCAGCGCACAGACTCGCACACAGTGGGACACGACACGTTCCGTCAGATTCTTTTGCAGGTAATTAAAAGGGGGCAGCGCACCTTACACTGTTATCCTTATCGTGCGCTTGAGAAGGGCTATCTCATGTTTCGGTTTTTCGTGTAGTTTTCAGAACGCGGTCAAAGTCACAACACGGCAATCTCTCTCTCTCTCTCTCTCTCTCTCTCTCTCTCTCTCTCTCTCTCTCTCTCTCTCTCTCTCTCTCTCTCTTACACACACACACACACACACACACACACACACACACACACACAAACGCACGCCCAGAGGACTGCGCCGTGCTCCGCGCTCCGAGTCCCTCGGGCGTCAAACTTCCGCCGACAGACGATAAAATAACCACAAGCCATCCCAGCGAAAGTGTGTTCGGTACGTAAATAAGGAAATACTTTTGAGGCAATCCCCTTCCCGACACACTCCGCTCTATAGGCGGCAGCGGCGAGCGGCGCTGCCCCGGAGCAAGTGCCCCGCGACGGGGCGCCGTGTAGTTCGGACGCCGTCGCACAAAGGGAAAACGAAAATCCGGCCACAGAGAATCTCACTCTCTTTCACTCCAAATCAAAGACTTTTTTTTGTTGTTCGCCCTCTGGAAACGCATTCCTCCCCACGATGTAGCTGACCGGGGAGATGAGTGGCCCGGGCATGCTACCTGTTCGATGTCGGGCACTAATGGTCGGGGACTGATGGTCGGGGACTGATGGTCGAGGACTGATGGTCGGGGCCTGATGGTCGGGGACTGATGGTCGGGGACTGATGGTCGGGGACTGATGGTCGGGGACTGATGGTCGGGGACTGATGGTCGGGGACTGATGGTCGGGGACTGATGGTCGGGGACTGATGGTCGGGGACTGATGGTCGGGGACTGATGGTCGGGGACTGATGGTCGGGGCCTGATGGTCGGGGACTGATGGTCGGGGACTGATGGTCGGGGACTGATGGTCGGGGACTGATGGTCGGGGCCTGATGGTCGGGGACTGATGGTCGAGGACTGATGGTCGGGGACTTTCCTGTCTGGTCGTTTCGGGATAGCCCCCGCCGCTGCGGTTTTTTTTTTTTTTTTGGACGCCGAATCAATAAAACAGTTACAAGCCCCCCGACTGCCGCCGACAGTAGAATGAAGGAAAGAGGAAAGTTGTTGACAGTAGCGCCCCACGTGTACACATTCGGAATCACCTTTGACCCGCAGCGGGACCCGTCGAGGGCTTTCATAATGGTAATCAAAGGAACACTGTGTGCGCAGGCCGGCAGGCAGGCAGGCAGACAAGTACACTTCAGGAAGCAGGAAAAGAGACAGGAAAACTTGTCGGAACAGAGACACGCAGACCTACAACTGAGAGCAAGCGACACAAGCAGAGAGCATTGCGAAAGTGGACAAGTTCCGTGCTAGCGTATCCGACCGACAGACCGACCGGGTTGTGACCTTAATCGTTTATGACAGAGACGTGGACAATTATACCGGCATGGATCACAACAATCTGCTTCACATTTCTCGCTCCGTCACTCGCGGTATGTTGGTGTGTGTGTGGAGGGGAATCTGTGTCTGTGAGCAGGGGTGCGATATCCGAATGAATGAATTTATGAAAGGCAATTCCGGCAAATTCTCTGCGATTTCTATGCAAGGGGCAGAGCGACCGCAGCACAACAAACAGAAGCAACAAATCGCAGAGGCCAGCCGGCGCACGAGGCGCGTTGCGGACGCCGGCGTCCGCAGTCTTGCAGGGGTGCGATAGAGACGGAGCGAAAAAAGCTGAGACCCTGAGCGCCGCCGCAGTCCGAGCTTTAATAATACCGTGTTATTTGGAAGGGATGTATTACTATGCGGGAGCAGCGGCTCGCTCGGTCGCCGCACTCCACGTTCGTATTCAGATGGAAAACTACTCCTTCTAAAAATAAACCCCCCGGCAGCCAATTACAAACCGTGTGCGGGCAGAGGGAGTGGGGGAAACACCTGAAAACCAATTTATCGTAATAAAAACGGAATCAAACTCGTCCCTCCCGCACAAAGGGCGCGCTGCGGTCGGTGCGCGGCGACAGGTCAGCGACCCCCGACACAATTCTTTTCGTTTTTCTTTTCGGGTTGTACCTGCCTGTCGAAAACAGGCCGGCCCTGCAAGCAGGGCCACATCCCACCTGAGGGGCAGGGGGACTGCTTCTTAGCGGGCCCCGCTTACGTGATTCTGGCCTCTGCCCCTCTGGGGGCCCAGGGCACAGTGGGCCCGGTCTGCTTCACGGAAAGCAAAAAACCAGAGTGAACGGCCCGCCAGGCGGCCCGACCCATTAGAGCATTTCCTTCCGTCTGTTTG
>CM060100.1:11568550-11583657 GCA_030522485.1 Stenchaetothrips biformis
ATGCGCTGCTGTAATTCATTATTGGCCGCGATGCCAAATAGGAGTTATTGCCGCCTTTGGCCTTGCATTCGGCAATGGTCGGCGCAACCCTCCGCGTGAACAAATGAAGGACGAACCCATTTATATTTACTCGGTCGGGGCCCCCCCAGGGTGTCCCCGCGCACGGCAAACGCCGCCACAGACGCCGCTAATTCTGTTCAGACGAAAGCCCCACCACAATGGGGACCGCGCCACAATTAGGGGTCCATTTGTGGGACTCGAGCAGAGCACGGCGCAGCGTGGCGGGCCGAGACACGTGTAAGGTGCGGTGCGCGCCGCGCCGCAGGAATCTACATTCCAAGGTCACGCCGTTCTCCGCGTCCCCCGCCGCCGGTAGAGCAGCACAGCGCTGCCACATTACCAGCATTCTCACGAACACTGTTATTCAACAAACGTGACATCAAATTCGTTTGAATAATAAGTCACATTGGTTTGAATACGTGGCACGGCCGTTAAATTACGGTGTCACAGTCATTTGAACGATGCATCAACATTCAAACGAATGTGATGTCATAATCAAACGAACGTGACAAAATCCACATTCCCACTAACTCCAGCGTGGGCAACGCGTACAGTGGACAGAGCGAAGACTGTTGTTTGCACTCCGTGTTCCTCAGCGTCTTGCGCAGTCCAGCCCGCCGTGGCCCGCCCGTTGCGGCGGAGACCAGGCTTAAGGCTGCTCTTCATATGTCAGCGCGGGCCTGGAGGCACACTACAGCGCGCGTCGGACAGGAAAAAAAACGCCAGGGGGAGAAGGGTGCGCGCGAGAAGTGGCTCGACGTACTACTACGGTATACCACGCAGCCTCCTAAGCAATTTTTTATTCTTGTTAAATATAAAAAAGAATAAAAACAATGGGGAAGAAATTCTGGACGCTCACTGGTCTTGGATTTTCCTCCGCTCTTTCTCACACTGCGGAGGAAGGAGGGAGGATGAGCCTGCGGGCGTCAAAAAAAAGGGTCAGATTGTGAAATTTAATTAAAAACTTGCCCAACTGCTCGGCCTCTTTTACTGATTGAAACCGGCTTCTCTGGTCTAAAGTAATCGACTCCTTCTGTCTTCATTCTTCTCCTCCTCTCTCCGCGATCTTACGCAGTGAAGGGGCCGCACCCCCGTCAGCATCAGCCCCCTACACGAACGGGAGACGCAAGGGACACCTCCTCATGCAATGTGAAATGAGTATGTTATATACGGACCGAGGAGATGGAGGCGGGTCGCGAGAGCAGTGGGCAAAACAACACGGAGGCTGCGGGCGACATGGAGGTCACGGTGGTGCACAGTGGGTCAGTAAGACCGTTGAGGCGGCCAATTTTCCAGAGGCGTTTTGAGCTCCATGAGCCGCTAAATGGGTCTTCGTAATCAAAATCTTGTGACCCCACCTAGCGGATTGCTCTCCAAACGAGGAATCCATTGGATGAGGTCACGCGTTCGATTCGAGTCCCATTTAGCGACTTCCTGGAGCTCAGTAACGCGTCCCGTGATTTTGTCCGCCTCAAACGGTCCTCTTGAATCCACTGTGCAGTGCCCGCCCAAAGTCAATGGGCAGATCGGTTTGTGGCTGGTATGCCGGCTATACTCCCGCCGCTGTTATTTTCCAGACCTGCCTGGCGCTCGGGCCAGGGCCACGCTGTCCATGCGATTGGTGAGCCCGCCACGCAAATGTCACACTGTGGAAATTTGAGTCGTCACTTGATGACAATTTCAGAGTGCTAATTTTCCTTATCAAAAATGTCATTCAAAACAATTGGGACGACCATTGTTGTCATTGTCTCGTGCAATAAGTATAGGGAGCTTTGATGAAAATCACTTTCAAAATTAATCATTATGAAAGTGATGAAAATATCTTCCCACGATTTTGTCGTATTGTGACCAACAAAGTTTTTCAACACGTCGCCCCCGATTCCAACAATATCGGATCTGCAAGCTCCCATTTTGATGAATAATCCGATCATGCAAGCTACCCCTCTGTAGGAATATCCGATGGTGCACCCGCCCCGCTGTAGAAAATGATCCGATCTGCATTCAGGCCGTTCTCCTCACCGGTATAACAAGTTTTTTGATTTACTCAAATCCCTAATTCGAATCAATAACAATTTTTTGCGATCCGACGCTATTTTCCAGGTCCAGGAAGTGCTTCTTAGACTAAAATTAAATCGCGCAAAATAAAATTGTATTGATTTGAATTAATAGGGGATGCAGTCAGAACTTGTTTACCGTGACTACACACGAGAACGGCGACTGAATGCTAATCGGATATTCCTACAGCGGGGCGGATGCAGATCGGATTATATCTACAGAGGGGTGCTTTGCAGATCGGATAATTCATGCCAACATGTGGTCTTGCTGATCCGATATTGTTGCTCGGGGGGCGACGCACAGTGGCGCCCGCGCGGAAAAAGTCCTCGCCCAAAACAGGAAACAGCGGACCTAAGCAAAGGTCAAACGCGCGGCGGCGATTCGAATGGAACCCACGCACGCAGCCCGGGGCCTGTGGCGTGGCGATGGCGTCCAGTGGCCGGACTGGCTAGGGCAAGGGCCCCGTAAATACTCTCTGTACCATATTTACAAAGAATAAAGTAATCTAACAGAATCGCTTTAAATGAGTGAATTGAGGGGGGGGGACAAAAGGTTTTTGTCGTGATCCAATGTAAGAGTGCACCAAGCGAGCTGGAGAGGTGAAAATTATAGACACCCGTTTTTTACCGCTAGTTGCATCACTTTTTCCCTTCTTGGAATTGGAATGACACGTTACTTTAGCGAGCGAAGCGTAGCCATAATATCGAAAGAAAAGCAATTGTAAAAATTGGCGGTAGGAGCAGGCGCAGATGGGAAAATTTTTTTTTAAATAAAAACATGCGCTCTCTTTTTGCATTTCCATCGCTGCTGCCTTTTTAACGAGTGAAATGATATCTCCCGCTGAAGTAATTGTTTAGAAACCCAGCGAGATGCGAAGAGAGCTATGAGGCGAAAAAATCACACGATTATGGGGTTTTTTTTTTTTAGAAATCAATTTTCCCACTGTTTCTAGAACAGCAATATCACCTTTGTACGTCTTCAAATTGTCTCATTACCCGTGGTCAAAAAGGGGCCGTAGGCCCGCAGCCTGAAGGCTCTGCCCACGGTCAAAGGCCCCGCGCTTTCCTCGGGGCCCCGGGCGCGCGATAACGCCCCCGCCAGCCCACCCGCGGACGGCCCGCTGTGCCCCTGGCCAGTCCGGGCGGCGTGCTGAGGCGATAGAGGTTCGGAGGGTCAAACACGGCGACGGTCCCTGCTCGGCGCAAGAAACAAGCTCTGTCTCTCCGCGCACCCCCAACGCGATGCACGTCCCTTGAGTGCGGAGAGGAGAAAGACCGCACCCTCCTCCGCCCCGCAATCGGGAACCGTGCGGCTCTGGGGAGGCAATTAATACAGGCAGGCTGATGAGTCCATTTACTTCAAAGGTGGGGTGTGGACGGCGCGCGCGGATCCCAGACCCTCCGCCCTCGCCCACCCCACCCTGCTCGCCCAGCTTGATTACCCCCAAAAAAACGGCTCCAACCCAAATAGCTTCCCGACTTTAAAATTTTCCGCACCACCCGCTGCGCTGCGCGGCCGTGGCCGCCTTAGGTGCGTTATCTCGCTCGACCGCGCGGGGAGCGGGTCGCCTCGATCAGGATATAAGTGTAAAAGCAAGCACGACTGCCAGGTGAGGGGGGGGGGAAAACGACTCTTTCACGGATGCATCTATCCGCCCCGGTTTTTCCTCTGCATACAGCCTTAAGTAAACAAATCCCCTCCCGGCGGCCATGCCGACCCACTGCCCCCGTTGCGCCACGCCCACCGGCCACGGCGGCGTTCAACAGCCCGCTTTAAATACTTGAAGGGCGGGTGAGGCCGTCCAGGAAATGTGGAGGTCATAAATAAATTTTGACCGAGGTCCCCTAAACCCCCGCGCGCCTCGCGCTCGGCGTGTGATGAAATATTCACCGAGGACCAAGAAGAAGAGCGCCGACGCCGGGCTGCATTACGACGCTCGATGTAAACTAACTGCCTCCTTGCGAATTTATTACGTATCAAGAGCTGGTTCGCTTTTTTGGCCCAAATGAACTGCGTAGCTGCCTGGAGGTAGTTTCCGGAGGGATTCAGGCGAAACGGCGTGGCACCCCACGTTGTCGAGGCAGCAAGGAGCCCGCGAAAAAAGAAAAAAAAATCGGGCCTGGGTGATTGAACCCGGGGCACTCAGCACTGGCCACCGGTCCTAGCGGACCGGCCTGGGGGAAAAAATGGCAATTGCAGATTCCACATCCAGGCCGCCAGGTCCTCACCGGCCAAACACACTGGCCACAAACCCACTAACGAACTAGTCCCCAGGGGCGCGGCAACTTTTCGTGCTGATCGCCGGCCACGCCCGCGCTAAGACAAATTGAAAAAAATAAAAAAAAGCAAGTAAAAAATCTTTTGTTCCTGTAAAGTTGATTATGGCCAAAGTTTGGTGCGCAGGAGAGGCCTAGACTTGTCCCGTGGCGTCCCTGCACCAGGTCGGCCGAAGATCGTGTAGCGGCGGAGGGATGTCGCCTAAATAAGGGTCCCGCAGCGCGTCGCCGCGATGCGCCCCTTCGTTTGGCTGCGATTGCAGGTCAAACCACCGCTGCCTCCAGGAAGTCCTCCTTTCAGTCCTTCACGACCGCCGACAGCCCGTTGAAAAGCATGTCGTTACGCCGTCGCGACGGCGCGTCTGCCGTGCGCGGTGGGAAAAAAAAAGGAGAGGCGAGTGCGGAAGCTGCAGCCCAATATCAGCCAATCATTTAAAGGCGATTGCGAAACTGAGCGGGAGGGAAAAACTGCGATGCGTGTGTGGTGTGTGTGAGAGAGAGAGTGGGAGGGGAGAGATGTGAGAGGAGAGTGGGAGGGAGGAGAAGAGAGAGAGAGAGCGTACGGAGAGGAGAGAGAGAGTGGAGAGAGGTGAGAGCGTGTCAGCGTGACCGGTCCGGCAGGCAAAACGAGGAGCCAAGCGCCCCAAACGATCCAACTTTCAGGAGCATCGCAATGCGGCCCCTAAGCCACACTCGACGGCGCGCCGCGGCTCAGCGCGGCTCGCGACAGGGGCGCTACACTGCCGACTGTGTCAGCCGAGAGATCGAAGGGATACGCCGCCTGCTCGCGTGACATGGGCCTGCCAATGACGACCAGCAACACCACTTATCTGTGTAAGTGTTGTTGTGGTTGTTGCGGCGGTGCATTATCGGGCCGGCAAACCAGCCGCGGCGCGATTTGTCTGCGTTCGACGATCTCTGACACGGCAGCGATTTGATTTCCAGCCGAAGCGGGCCACGCGTGTTGCCGGCGGACGGACCACAGCGACACTTTTTCCGCATCACCTTTTCCAATAATTTATTTTCGGAGAGCGTGGGTTTCACAAAAACGCAGGCCACTCCCACACACTTTGATCAGATGCTGCGGACTTTCCCCCCGGCTGGCCGTGCGTCGCTCTTCGATTTTCGCGACCAAAAGCAGCGGCACGTTTTCGCGCCAAAAATCAGGTCCCAGTCCAGTTCTAGAACTAAAAAAGGCAGGGCACACGGTGGGCCTCCGGCGGCCGCGGCTCAGAGGGACCACACAGAGTAATCGACGCATGGGCATCGTACACGGCCCATAAATATCACGCGGCCTCATTGTAGGAGTGGGCCGAGCCAGTTTCCACGCGCCGACCTCGACCCCCGGCGGCGCGCCCTCCCCGACGCCGTGACCCTCGCGAAGGGCCGGCCCCGAGTCGAGCTCCGCCGGCTTTTGCAGTCAATAGCCTTGTGCGGTGTGGTGGAGACGGCAGCCCAGTGACACGGAACGGCCCCCACAGTAGGTCGGAAGACCCGTTGAGCCCGGACAAAAAAACTGTGACACGCGGGCTTTTGAGCTACCAGAGTCGCTAAAATGGGACTCGTATCGAACGTGTGACCCCACCAATGGATTCCCTCGTCACGGACAGCAAATCCATTGGTGAGGTCACACGTTCGGATTCGAGATCCCATTTAGCGACTCTTGAGCTCAAAACGCGTCCGAGATTTGGCCGCCTGAACGGTATCTTTCTGACCTCACTGTGCGCCCTACGCTCGCGTCTACACATCTCCATGACCGCGTCCCAAAGTCACGGCCCAAGTCATTTTCATAGCCCGGGTCAGGCCCCAATGCCACAAAGTACACACACAAAAGGACGGGACCGAACGGACCGAAAAATGTAATAAAGCACATAATAGACCTGGTGGGCGAAGTTTGGCGCGGGCCGGCGCCAGCGTACCCAGTAGGGGGCCGGCCTACTGGTTTGCGGCCGGCGTATTCTCGTCGCAGCCAGAACACTGCCGCATTGGCAACAGATTTCATATCAAACTACAATCGAAATTCCAGCGGCTCAGGCGACATTCTCCCTTCCCCCCTCCCCCCCATATTTCATTTCGGGCAATAAAATAATACAGCAAACAGCGGCCCTTCCGCACGACTAGGTCACCAAATAATTCAATCTCGCTGGTATGCTAGCATATGCATGATTGCATGGCCCCGTTGAGGCACAGTGTCCCGGCGCGCGCGCGCCTACACACACCAAACACCACACACCACACACACCACTAACACCCACACACACTACACAATTTACACACTTACAAACACACACACACACACACACACACACGGTGGGTGGGCAAGTACCCTTCTTCAATGGCCGGCGTCTTGTCCTTAAATCTGGCGAGCCGACTTCCAGGTTTGGCTCCGGCTGCTGGGAATTCCGGCCGCGGAGAAGTCCCGGATTCCGTGGCTTTGGTTGCCCGGAGCGCCCCGCGAGCGCCCGGACAGAGCGCCCGGAGCGCCCGGAGCGCGCGGTGCAACCCCTTGTTGGTCCACTTCCTGTTGCCTGAGAGCACTCCGGCTTTCCCTTTCAAATCGCAGCGCGTCATGTACATGCATTGTATCACGCAAGAGGGCCCCCGACGGGGCCAAGGGCGCCCCCGACGGCCGGGTGGGAGGGCTCGGGGGCCCACCGCTGCGAAGAGCCCCCCCGAGGGGGAAGGAGCCACACGAAAAAAGTTGGTTTGGGAGAATCGTCGAGGCCCGCGTATCATTACCCGGGGCGGTGGAACTACCACAGTCCCTTGGGACACATCGGAAATGAAAGGTCGCACTTTCTGCTTTCCCTGTCAGCGCCTTGTTTTATTTAATTTAATAGCGCCCCCCCCCCCCCGGTGGTTTCGCCTTCGAGGCAAATGAGCTTCCGAATTAGAGCCTCCCGAGGGTGTCGGCTTTTTCGTGCGGCCGCGGTCGTTCCTGACTGGCCGCCCTGGCCGCGGCTGCCCCAGAGATACCCGCACGCCAGCCACACCTTCCATTTTTTTTCGAAAAACAAAAAATGGCCGCGAAATGAAAGCAAACGCGGGCGCAGGCCGCAACGAGCGTCCAGCTATCAGCTGAAAGGCGAGGGGCCCGCGGCGGCGCGGCGCCAGCACGCCCACTGGCCTGGTTCCAAAACGACCGTGTCCAGGAACTCGGCTGGCCGGGCCGTCTCGTACATCCCTGGCGGCCGACCCTGGCGGCCCACCCTGGAGGAGGAGCGCCGGCCTGCCGAGGCGGCGCGGGGCGGCAGGTGGGTCGCACCCATATCAGGCGGCCTTTACTGGGTAATGAAGAACGCGCCGGGCCGTAGATTCAAAGGAGGGGGTGTGGTGGGGGGGGGGCTGCCCGACAGCCGCCTCACGCAGTCTAAACGTGTTAGCCTGCGTACCGCGGCACACTCAGGGACACGCAGGTCGGCATTCACGCGGCAGCAATCCAGCGGACGTTGTTGTTGTTATTGTTTGTTGTATGCTGTTGGATGATGTTGTATGCTGACTAGGCTGCTTGTACTGGGGCAAACAGTCCACCTCTGCTTTCAATTTTTAATGCCGGGTAAACAGGGCGGGACGACACAATGGCGTGCCGCGCCCGCCGCTACACGAGCCCCCCGGCAGCAGGCCCACCGCGTTTTTATGCTCACTTTCACCCAGTGGGCCGGGGTCGGCGAACTGAAGGGTCATCAAGGGTGTAACAAAAAATGGAATGAAGCAGGCCCAAGACACCAGAAATCCATAACACTTTAAAAAAAAAATTCCCACAACCTTTTTTTTCCACACTTCTTTTTATTTATACCCCACACACATGGGATCATGTGGACCGATTCGAGTCCCAAAATTTGACACCACTAGACATTGAGCATTATTGCATCCGTCCAGCCCCTGTTTTTAGCGTACGGGTCCCCGCAGAGGTCAATCCGGTATGCAGCCAGGTGTGAATGGACGGCGGGCCGGGACACACCATTATCGCGTGACCACCGGCGATCCCACCTGGCTTATCCCTGCGGCGGGATTCTTAATGGTCTACGGCGCTGTACCACGTAGTCCATACACAGCGTTAAGGCACCTCATCGACCAGCGTTTCCGGCGCCGGGTGGAGTGGGAATTCCAGCGCAGGCTCATTATCATCCCAATATCGGGGATATTATTACCCAGAGTTTCGCGCGGAATCAAAATTATAAAGGGGCAAGGAGGAGCCGCACAAACCATGGGGAGAGCTTTCCCCCGTGGAGCAAAACGAATATGTAATTTATATAAGACCGCTCGCGGTGCTGGCCGGCAAAAACTCTTTTCAGTTTCCCCGTCGGTTTTTTCCGAATTTCAATTTCGTTGGGGAATTTTCCTGAACGTGCATTCTCGCTGGGAACAGTGGCCCGGCGCGACCAGTGCGGGTCAAGCGTACAGGGGGCGGCGGGCGGCGCGGGCACTAAAATTGCCCTCCTACATATGAAAGCATGCCGGCCCAGGTGATCCAAACAGCGCCAGACGCGCCACCTGAGCTCCTCCGCAAACACCTTTTTTTCCCTTTTTTTTTTTTCAGCCCTACACCACCCATACACAAATTGGTCGGCCCTTTTTTCCCTCCCCAGCGCACAGTGGGCCCAGAAGAAACCGTTTGAGGCGGTCCAACATTCTAAGACGCGTTGTTGAGCTCTAAATGGGACTCAAATCGAACGTGTGACCCCGCCAATGGATTGCTCTTCCAAAACGAGGAATCCGTTGGTGGGGGTCACACCGTTCGATTTCGACTCCCACTTAGCGACTCTGGAGCTCAAACCGTGTCCGGGATTTTGGCCGCCCTCAACGGTCTTCTAACCCACTGTCTGCGGCGCAGGGCCCCCCTTCCACACCGCGTTTCGTCGTCACCGCCGTGTTGGGTTTTTTCGTTTCGATTCGGCTGGGACAAATTCGGCGCGCCTTCAGCGCGGAGGCGGTTGCTCACTTTGTGGCGGCGACCCCACCGGGGCCACCTGCTCTCCCCCCCCTCCCCCCCACACATCCGCCCACAAAAGAGGGAGGAGGAAGAGGAGAAGGGCGGGCCGCGGGGGGAGTAATGGGAAAGAGGGACCTTTAGACTCGTCCACAAATTTACCAAGCCGGATATCTCCATCGCGAGAATTTCCGTCGCCCACACTGTGTCGTGTTGGAACCCCTAGGCCTCTCTGCGGCGGGGCCAGCTACGGCTCGGCTACTTGTGGGTGGTTATGCCGCCGACACCTTCTGTGTGACGTGTGTGGCGTTGTGTGTGTGTGTGTGTGTGTGTGTGTGTGTGTGTGTGAGTGGTGTGCGTGCGTGCGTTGGCGTGGTGTGTGTGTGGTGTGTGCGCGCGCGCCGCAGTCCACACGCATACGGCTGCTCTTCAAATATTCACCCTCCCTGTAGCATCCGAGGCGTGCGCCTCACACACACACACACACACACACACAACACAACACATGTCAAACGAGGGTGGTTATCAACCCCGGCCGGCAAGCATGCGAACGTCGCTGCGTCAGCGAGACACCCCCTCGAGTGCAGCAGTGACTTAAAGCAACGGTCCCGATTAGTCGTTGTAGTAGGTAGGGAGGTGCGGACGGTGGGAGCACAGCCCGGGCACAGCGCACGTCGAGAAGGTCTCCTCAGGTTCTCAACCGGCCGGGGGCGCAGATCCAAACTATGAGATTAGTACCGAGGGCTTACTGTCATCGTCGTCGGGAGGAATTTGCCGATTCGTGTTGGATCCGAAAGTCGAGGCCTTGACCGGCCCATATTCTGGGCGGCCGACCGGTTCGCCGTCTTCCACGATTCACGCCTTCGGCTCAGCCTCGGCTCCCTCTGGTCTCAGACTGTTCGAACCTGAAGCGCAACCTTCCGTGGCGCAACATCGGCGGGATGGACACGTTGCGAACGGAACCGCGGTGTGGCGTGCCGGTCAAGGCGGGGCAACACGGCACCCGTTTTATGGCGCGGGTGGTTGGGCTGACGTCAGCATCAGGCTTTTGGCGCGAATCACATAAGCGCTACAAAACAAAAACAAAAAAAAAGGTGTGACGTAAATAACAAAGCTAATCGGTCACAGACGGCAAAACATTGTTTTTTTTGTTCTTACCCCGAGAAAGCTGCTGTTGCAGTCCGGGCTGCGTCCTCAGCCGACCTGGCAAACAAGGCGAGCGGCCCCAAGGCTGACGGCCCTTGGCCCGCACCGGGCGCGGCAAACATTGGCTAAAATATGAACAGCACAAAGACAGAGGCCTGGAGACAAAGGAGTGGTGGACGTCGGCCGTGGAAGCGGGGCCCGGCCCGCCCGGCCCGCCTGGTCCACCGCCCCGGCCCTCGGACAAAAGCAAACAAGCCAGCAAACAGCCAACCAGGACTTGCTTCCGGATGCCTTTTTGCCTCAAAACGGGAGCGACAAAAGACTGAAAGGTTCCACATTAGGCCGGCCATGCAATTTTATTCATAGCGCCCAAGGCAACACACGGAGAGCACTCGCACGTAAATGCGGCAGCTTTCTTATCTGCGTTCGGCGCGGCCGTTGGCCGGTGTATTTCGTGCGCCACCCTAATGGTGGCCCCGGCCGTCGTCCTGCAAGCATTTATTCTACCCGCGATTGGATTTGGAGGCAGTGCCTGGGGGCAGTGTGGGCATAAACTACGACATGCGTATAGACGAAAGTTCCTTACTGCACACGCAGCAGCAGCGACATCACAGGCCCACACCGCCCTGTAAACCGGCGCAGGGTCCAGCGGTGATATGCCCTGCATAGTCGAGACAAACACAGACGGACCAACACACGACAACCGATCGTTTCCTGGCCGCCCAGCTCCTCTTCCTTTTTCCCGCGATCGGGAACCCGGACGAAAAGGTCTGTGAACAGGGGCAAAAAATCGAGAGGGTACGTGTCCGGGTGGGATTTCCATAAAATTTGACATGCTGCTCCGTGATCGGGCTTTCACCCTGCCAGGAGGCCGCCTCCAAGCCGTCCGGGCACAGGAGAAACTGCTTTGCCACATTCTGAGAAGATTATCCTCTCCTAGGCCCTTGCATGTCAGAAGGACCGGCGGATTTGTTTCCTGTGTGCAATGCGTCGTTCGTGGAGGCCAGTAGAAAAGCCTTGGTGCTGCACGTCGGGTGATTCAGACAGTGAAGTCGGAGGCGCCTTGGCCCGCATTGCTAGCCATCAGGACAGTTATTGGTTCGTCAATGGTCGGGGTGGGGCGGATGGGGGAGAGAAAAAAGTCACAGTACAAATCAAAGTAACCTTTTGAGAGCTCCCTCCGCTCTCCGCGCGGGGGGGGGGGGGAACACTACGGTCAGTTTCAGGGACGGTCGAACGTGCGCGTGAAAGGGCACCGGCACCAGGTTGTGTGTTAGCGCGGCGAGCGGCCGGGGTCGGGGACTGATGGCAGACACTGTAACCGCCGCTTCCACAGCTCGCCGGCCGGCCGTTTGAAAACCCGCGCGAAAGCACTGGACACGCAAACTCCAACAGGGAAACAGTTTGAAATTTTATTTCGTGCGGTCCTTCCGCTCGAAACAAACTTTGCATCCAATAGATGCAGCGTGTGGGGATGGTTGGAGGAGCAACAACGGCCGCTCTCCCCTTTTCCTCGGCGTTATCCACTCAATCCGCTCGGGCCACGCGCACTTCGGCCGGGAGCCCACGAACCGCAACCCCCGGCAGGTGAGCCCGCCCCTCTGTCCTACCTACCCCACACACGTTCGCACTCGCTCCCATAAAGTCATTTCAAGAAAGTTAAGATCCCAAACTTGCGGCCCCCCTTGAGCCCACGCCGCGGGCGAGACCTGCAAGCCGGACGCGTTCTTGTCTGTTGTGCAGACGCCGCGCGTCGCGCACCGCAGAATGGGCCCCGCCACCGCGCTAAATCAGAAGGAGAGCTATGGCCTAGGCTGCCTGGCTGCCCGCGGGGGCACCACATACGAGCGTCCTGTCGACGATTGCACCGCGTAATCTACGACCAGCCACTGCCAGGATACAAGGTTTCGAATCCCCGCACCCGGCGACCGCTTTTTTCTTCCCGCTGCAAGCTCTCCTGGTACGTCGAAACCTATGCAAGTGCAGGGCAATTTAGAATTGGGCAGCGTTATAAGGTGCTTGTTGAAGGAAGGACGACGCATGCCCGGGGTTTGGCATGTCGATCAGGGTTTGCCAGGTATGGCGGGCAGCAGGTTGTTCTTACCGATCTCCACCCCTATTACGAGGCGGCCTATTTGCTGCAATTTATCACCCTCCCTCCCCGCCCTCGCCGTCCTACAGGATTGGCGTGGCCCACCGTGCCCCTGGCGAGGCCTGGGCCGCCGACCCGGCGCCGCTAGCGGCCGCACTACGGGCTGGTGAACCCCCAGCAATCCCCTCCAAGTTATTGAGCATCCCATCTTCCACACCGCGCGTCGCAATAATACTGGCCATGCTTGCGGTGCGGCCAGGTTACCGCCGCAGCCCTTCTTGACTTGCAGCGCGTGAAGGGCTCCTAGGGACACGGGGCCGGCTTTTTTATTTTTGGCCCCCTGGCAGGCCGAGGGGCGACCCACTCAAAATTTTTGTGCACAATGATATGTGTGGTATGTGCTAGAATGTGTAAGAATAATTCTGGCGTAAATTTGACACACATTTATGCCTACATACAGGCGTTTTTGCCACCTGAGATGTGGGAATGTATGTGTTCAAAATTTTGTACAATGAATGTGGTGAAGGTTGTTCCCCCCTCGCTGCAGGCTCTCTAGTACGAGAACCTACCTAGACCTCCGCCGTCCACTATTCGCCCTAGATGAACTCATTCAGGGCACTCGGGGAAGACGAATACTTTTATTGGACGGCATCCATATTTAACGATTATATTTTTCGGATATGAAGTTCCGCCGTATGAAAACAGCGTTTAATTGGCGCGGGGAAGAATAAAGTTAGCCGCCGGATCCTCCGGGTCCGGGAGGGCGGGCCATTTGGCCCGCGGCCAGACAGCCAGGACGTGCAATTCAATAACCCGGCTATAATTCTCTATTTAAAATTTGCGCTAAGTGCGCCCGCGGGCCTGGAAATGGCGACGGATTAAAACAATGGCGAACCGTCGATACGTGACGGAGCCCGCATAAGGTTTTTTACACACACACAACTCACACACTGCACACACAATCACACACACAAACACAACACACACCACACACGCCGGCGTGCGTTGACGCCCCCTCGTTTTTCCCAATGCTCCACCAAGGGTGCCCCCTAAAATGACACGCATGAAACCGCCGCCGCCCCTGCGTCATTTAGCATTATCACCTTGTGACATAAAATTATTGTAGGGCTCCCTTCCACGGCTCATTAAGTTTTATACGGAGGATTTTTTTTTTTTTGGGCAAGGTTTGTGTGTGCATGTGTGTGTGCGCCTCGCTTCACATCAGCTAAATATTTGTTGGGCGGCAGGGATTTGTGCGAGATATAAATTGCGGCGGATACGTGGGTGAGAGCATGCTTGAATTAGTGATGCGAGAGTGTATATGTTGGAGGGTGTGTGTGTGTACAATCAGGGAGGTGGGAATTCAGCGAATGTTTTTTTTTCAGACGCGAAACGAGGAAGGGCACGCCCCCTTTACGTCGAACATGCTGCGGCAGTGCAGAATAAAACAAACAAAATGACAAAACTGCATGACACGAAAAAATTGTTCAGGGCAAAAAATTAGGTATTAGAACGTACTGCGGGCTGAATAGGGCGTGGGGACAATATTTGATGAGCGCCATCAGCCAGGCTGTGCGTGTGTATGGCCAAGAGTCTAACTCCGTTTCATCTTTTCTTTCCTTTTGTCAGACGGCGGGGGGGCCCTTGCAATCCCCTGTTGGCCGCGGCCCGCTGCCCGTCGTCCGGAGCGGCTTCCGGAGGCGGCTCCCGGAGGCGGCCCGGAGCACCCTCGCAGCTCGCCGCCCCCGCAGAATACAGCCTCACGGGCGCTGACCAGAGTGCGCCTGGCAATATCCACCACTTGGGCCGGGCAACACTGGCCGACTGCTGTCGCACAGAAAACCATTCGTTCTTGTCTGGCCGCTGGTTCCAGAGTGGGGGGGCGTGGGCGTGGCGGACGCCTGATTACACGGCGGAGTCGTGAGGGGTCGGCGCCGCCGCCGCCTCACCTGGGCCAGGCAGGCCGGAAGCCAGGGCGGCAGCCCTGCAGTAAGGA
Source organism: Stenchaetothrips biformis (assembly GCA_030522485.1). NCBI lineage: Eukaryota > Metazoa > Arthropoda > Insecta > Thysanoptera > Thripidae > Stenchaetothrips > Stenchaetothrips biformis. Next base: position 11,583,106 of record CM060100.1, read on the forward strand.
AGCCGCCAGTAACGAGGGAAGTCCGGCATGCAATCCATCTATTAATCGATATTCCGCGCCATTGAGAGGGTCCAACGAACGTCTCGGCAGGGGTGTAGGCGGGACGCCTTCGGTTTGGCAAACACCCACGCCTACCCCGCTTATTACCTAACGAACTGCCACAATGAAAATAATTCCACGGTCGTTTAGTACGAAAAAATGGCTGGGAAAATAAATAGCGAGCGGGGAAAGGAAAACAACTCCCGTTAATGCCCCTGTACACATAGAATCCTTGTACTACGCGTAATAGTACACGTAATTGTAAACATATTTATGGGGTTAAAAAGGGACCAAAATAGGTAGCATTTACATATGCCGTTATAACTCATGTAAAAACATTCGCGTAAATACAGGCGTTATTACGGAGTGTTTACTGGACACGAACCCAGGTATTGTTTAACCCCCTCGGTGAAATAGGGTTACAGAAAAGGGTACGTGACCTTCCGCACTGGTTCTCTGTGGTCCCCATCAGGATTTCTCATGGTTGGAGTGGGGTACGGAAAACATGTACGG
>CM060100.1:11584657-11697157 GCA_030522485.1 Stenchaetothrips biformis
GGCCGTAAGCGAGTTACAGTAGTCGCGATTCAAAGGAAGGGGGAAGTACACAGTACGCTCGTCGTATCGGAACAGAGCGCTCTGCTCAAAGGATGATACCGCATGGGGAGCGGCGGCCCCGAGGGCGGCTCACCCTGTGCTCGGCGAACTATTCGTAAAACAGCGCCGCCAAGGGTATTTGAACCCCAGCCAGCCAGCGCTGACGAAGCAGGGGCGGCCCGGGCGCTGCCCCAGCGGGGGGGGGGAGGAGGACAACTGCACAAAGTTTCCAACGTTGCACACTGAAAATTAAGACTTGGAACTCTGCCCGGGAATCGTAATTCAACTTCATTTACGCGTGCGTGTCGTAAAGGTCCGGAGGAAGGGAGGGAGAGAGAGAGAGAGAAAGAAAAAAAAAGGTCATCCGTATCTCGGACTTTCCCTCCCCTCCGTTCTTCTGCCAGCGTACCCTGCCGACACCGCCGCTCGAGTAAACGTTAACAAACACGTTGGCAGCACTGAGCCACTTGTTAGGCTGGCGGCCCTGCATTCATCACCCGCCATGTGGAAGCCGTCCCGTCAGCGCACAGACTCGCACACAGTGGGACACGACACGTTCCGTCAGATTCTTCTGCAGGTAGTTAAAAGGGGGCAGCGCACCTTACACTGTTATCCTTATCGTGCGCTTGAGAAGGGCTTTCTCATGTTTCGGTTTTTCGTGTAGTTTTCAGAACGCGGTCAAAGTCACAACACGGCAATCTCTCTCTCTCTCTCTCTCTCTCTCTCTCTCTCTCTCTCTCTCTCTCTCTCTCTCTCTCTCTCTCGCACACACACACACACACACAAACGCACGCCCAGAGGACTGCGCCGTGCTCCGCGCTCCGAGTCCCTCGGGCGTCAAACTTCCGCCGACAGACGATAAAATAACCACAAGCCATCCCAGCGAAAGTGTGTTCGGTACGTAAATAAGGAAATACTTTTGAGGCAATCCCCTTTCCGACACACTCCGCTCTATAGGCGGCAGCGGCGAGCGGCGCTGCCCTGGAGCAAGTGCCCCGCGACGGGGCGCCGTGTAGTTCGGACGCCGTCGCACAAAGGGAAAACGAAAATCCGGCCACAGAGAATCTCACTCTCTTTCACTCCAAATCAAGGACTTTTTTTTGTTGTTCGCCCTCTGGAAACGCATTCCTCCCCACGATGTAGCTGACCGGGGAGATGAGTGGGCCGTGCATGCTACCTGGTCGATGTCGGGGACTGATGGTCGCGGACTGATGGTCGGGGACTGATGGTCGGGGACTGATGGTCGGGGACTGATGGTCGGGGACTGATGGTCGGGGCCTGATGGTCGGGGACTGATGGTCGGGGACTGATGGTCGGGGACTGATGGTCGGGGACTGATGGTCGGGGACTGATGGTCGGGGACTGATGGTCGGGGACTGATGGTCGGGGACTGATGGTCGGGGACTGATGGTCGGGGACTGATGGTCGGGGACTGATGGTCGGGGACTTTACTGTCTGGTCGTTTCGGGACGGCCCCCGCGGCTGAAGTTTTTTTTTTTTTTTTTTGTTTTTTTTTGGGGGCGGGGGACGCTGAATCAATAAAACAGTTACAAGCCCCCCGACTGCCGCCGACAGTAGAATGAAGGAAAAAGGAAAGTTGTTGACAGTAGCGCCCCACGTGTACACATTCGGAATCACCTTTGACCCGCAGCGGGACCCGTCGAGGGCTTTCATAATGGTAATCAAAGGAACACTGTGTGCGCAGGCCGGCAGGCAGGCAGGCAGACAAGTACACTTCAGGAAGCAGGAAAAGAGACAGGAAAACTTGTCGGAACAGAGACACGCAGACTACAACTGAGAGCAAGCGACTCAAGCAGTGAGAGCATTTGCGAAAGTGGACATGTTCCGTGTGCTAGCGTATCCGACCGACAGACCGACCGGGTTGTGACCTTAATCGTTTTTGACAGAGACGTGGACAATTATTTTACCGGCATGGATTCAAAAATCTGCTTCACATTTCTCCGCTCCGCTCAGCTCGCGGTATGTTGCGTGTGTGTGTGGAGGGGAATCTGTGTCTGTGAGCAGGGGTGCGATATCCGAATGAAATGAATTTTTATATTTTTTGAAAGGCCAATTCCGGCAATTTCTATGCGATTTCTATGGCAAGGGGCTGAGCGACCGCTGCTCAAACAAACAGAAGCAACAAATCGCAGAGGCCAGCCGGCGCACGAGGCGCGTTGAGGAAGCCGGCGTCGCAGTCTTGCAGGGGTGCGATAGAAGAAGGAGCGAAAAAAAGCTGAGAACCCTGAGCGCCGCCGCAGTTCCGAGCTTTAAAATAATACCCGTGTTATTTGGAAGGGATGTTATTACTATGCGGGAGCAGCGGCTCGCTCGGTCTCCGCACTCCACGTTCGTATTCAGATGGAAAACTACTCCTTCTTAAAATAAACCCCCCGGCAGCCAATTACAAACCGTGTGCGGGCAGAGGGAGTGGGGGGAAAACACCTGAAAAACCAATTTAACGTAATAAAAACGGAATCCAACTCGTCCCTCCCGCACTAAGGGCGCGACTGCGGTTTTTTTTTTTCGGTGCGCGGCGACAGGTCAGCGACCCCCGACAACAATTCTTTTCGTTTTTCTTTTCGGGTTTGTACCTGCCTGTCGAAAAAAACAGGCCCGGCCCTGCAAGCAGTGGCCCACATCCCACCTGAGGGGCAGGGGGACTGCTTCTTAGGCGGGCCCCGCTTACGTGATTCTGGCCTCTGCCCCTCTGGGGGCCCTGGGCCCACAGTGGGCACCGGTTCTGCTTCACCGGAAAGCAAAAAACCAGAGGTGAAACGGCCCGCCAGGCGGCCCGACCCATTAGAGCATTTCCTTCCGTCTGTTTGCGTTGTAGGGACGTGTCGCGGCATGTCACCGTCTCTCTCCCACCCGCACGGCACGCCCTGCAGGAGCGAGGGAGGGCGCGGGCCGCGGTTGTGATTGAAGTGGCTTCGACCGTGCAGCCGCTGGGCCTGACTGGGCCCCGCTGCCGCCCTAGGCCCCGCCACCGCCCTGGGCCCCGCCCGCCGGCCCTGGCAAAAACGGCTTTCTGATGGCGACCAGCTTTTTTCCGTAAGTGAGGAGTTAATGGACGATTCGCTTGTAAAGGATGGCATGTGTTCATCATGGATATCTGGCCCAGTCCACATGGACTCATGGACACAAAAAAAGGCCATCAGATCTAGCGCCCTGCCTGCACCCACCCTGCAAGGCTTTCGGACAGAAACAATTCCCTTTGACAAACACAAAAGGGACTAAAGTAAGAAAGAAAGAAAGAAAGAAAAGAAGAAAGAAAGAAAGAAAGAAAGATAAGAAAGAAAGAAAGAAAGAAAGAAAAGAAAGAAAGAAAGAAAGAAAGAAAACACTGATAAGAAAATATTGGTTAATTCCCAAAAAAACTTTGCTAGGATTTTATTATTTTTTTTAAATTTTCAACAGTGCATTGCCTTTTGAGGCGGGCCCCTGTTAAACCCCTTTTCGGCAGTCTGCCGCATCTCCTCGCTGGACAAAACACCCGCCTGGATGGCAGTTCGCGGTGTGATGGATCGATCCAATCGCAGGCGGTCTCACTCACCTGAAAAAAACAAAGAAGAGAAAGCGTGAGCATTGGGATGTGAGAATTAGCGTGCAGGCGATGCGTTTGTCCGGAACAGATACGGCTATCCGCGCCGCCTACATGCCGCCTAAGTCCACCAGGAGATTTTTTTTTCTTCCCTCATCCCATTTTTTTTTTCAAGCTTTGGGCGCCCTTTTAGAAACAGCGCAGAAATTCCCGTCGAAGAGCTTATAAGGACCTTTTTACCAGTCGACAACGCGTGGATAAAAAGGTGCTCGCCCCAAACGCCCCTGCAATCTCTGTCAGTGAGGCGTGTGGACATGGGCTCAGTTACAGGATGTGGCGTGCCTTCCTTGTATTGAGGGGGAGGGGGAGGTGAAGAGAGAGAGAGAGAGAAAGAGAGAGAGATGGGTGAGAGTGAGAGAGAGAGAGAGAGAGAGAGAGAGAGAGAGTGTGAGAGAGAGAGGGAGATGCGCACGGCCACGCCGAGCACCAGTGGAAGCCGAGCCCACCGTCTGAAAGCGCGCAGCGATAGGCGCCAGGGCTCCGATAAAAGCGGAACAGAACACGGGAAATTCAGCAAACTTGGACGCCGAAGGAACAATGTACACCGTAAAAAAAATTAGAAACTTGAAATGAACTAGGCGTTTAAGGAGGGTGATTATTTTTTTCACAGTCGTGAATAGATGAAGGCGGGTACCTCTGCAAACAGAGGGATAGTTGGTGGTACTCGCAGCGAGCAGCTTCATGCGAGGCCGAACGGAGCAACGCGAGGGCAGTGGAGCGAGCATCCGGATCGGGCGAGACATTCCAGATGCGTTCCCGTTCGCTCGGAATGGAATTACACTCCGCGAGTAGGAGCAAAATACGCGGAGGAACAGGGCGGCCACTCAGGTGCGTCGTGGGGCGTGGAAGGCGGCGGAACGAGCCAGCCCGACGCGCGGCCCGCCCGCCCCACGCCGGACGATCTCACGTTGCCTACCCTCACGACTGCAGGCGCCAAAGCGGTGTCCATCCAATGCAGCACCACTGCACACTAAATCCTTATGCATTTTTTGTACATCTTTTATATCCTTATGCACTTTTTTGTACATCTTAATGAACGTTTTTGCACATGCGTAAGCTTCTGCATAATATTATATATTATATATATATATATATATTTTTATATAGATTATATATATATATATATATATCATATATTATATATATATATATATATTATAACATAGTTAAGTATTAACTATGCATAATAACGTTTAATATTATGCATAACGTCTTACGAAGAGAAATTTCCCTTGTATTGAAGGGAAATGGCGCAAGGCATAATACGAAGGTGGTTTTTCTTCGTATTACGAAGGTTTTTCCTCTGTAGTTACAATGAAAAAAAGATAAAAAGGATTCGTATATTACGAAGATATATTGCTTCGTATTATGCTTGCGCCAAAGTCACTGTATTAACGTACAAAAAAATCATAGGTCAAATTTGATTGTAAGACGCGAGAGGACAGAGCGATGCCCCCGAAGGCCAGGCTCCGCCTTAGCGCTGCTGCCGCCGCAGCACACCGATTCCCTGGGGATTAGGGCGACACGGGCGCGGCGCGGCACCCCACAACTCGGGGCCATTAGAAAAATTAATTTGGAATGGAAGGCACTTGCGTCGTTGTCCGTCACACAGCGGCCGTGGCGCGGCCCAGGCATGCCGGCCTCATGCATAATGCAGCGGGTCCAACTCGATGGCTGGAGTGATGCGACAGTGCGGGCAAACCACGGCCAATTATGCCGGGTTGCATGCCCAGGGCCTGTACCGCGCGGGCCGGCAGGGCCGGACTCTTCGGAACTTGGCTTGCACTCCAGCCAACGTCATCGGCGCGCACGCGCGCAACCGGCGAGGGTACGGGTGTCCACTAGTGACCCTCCCGTGACGAGATGCGCCAGACCTTCAGAAAATCCAGCGCTGTGGTTGGTTCAGGTTGTTAACCGCTCGGCCGACCCTCGAGAATGACCCTGTGCGAGGCTATGGTTTGAGAGCGGTGGTATGCGGAGTAGTCGTGTGGTGAACGTTGTGCAGACAATTAAAACAATCTATATACCTTTACATTACCCCCTTCTTATTTCTTGAAAAACTAAACAAATAATAGTTTAATCTTCCATCCGTGCGATTTTTTCCAAATCCACTGCTCAGTCGCTCCTGCCTACGCTACGTCACATTCCGTCCCGAACTCCTCCACGGTTTTGATTCTCATACATAAGCCTCGCACGGCGTGCGCGGAAGGACCACTTTACCCACCAGGGCAGTCCTGGCGCATCTCTCACGGGGGGTCACTAGGTGTCCACCCGGCGACCCGGATCATGGGCATTCTGGCCGGCGAGGGTTTACCGCGGCTGAGTGACTTCCAGCCACCCCCCACCCAGGACGCGGGGCAACCCACGCCCCTCGGCCAGTCGGCCGCCGCGCCCGGCTTACAAAAGAGATTAGAGGTTTCGGAATAAACTGGAGGATGATATCGCGCGCGATTAGGTGTCATGAGCGGTTCTCGCCGGGGGACGGCAGCGACACGGCGGCGGCGGGACAGGCGCATGGCACACAACGAGCCGATACTTCCTCCACAGGGACCCACATACAATCTTTGTTTGGGCGACCTTTTGCGGGCCAATCCCCTCAGCCGCGGCCCGTCTGGGAACGGATTGAACGGAGGTGGGGCGATGGGAAGTACGTTCCACGCTGTAAGATGGAGGGAAGGCCCGGCAACTTTACACGAAAATCAGCGAACGGCACGAAGTGAGGGAGTTTGAGTTTTTGCCATCGGTACGTTTAATTAGAAGGATAATTCGGAGGGGCTCCGGCGCTTCCGTTCACCGCCTTTGCCAGCAGATATTTTAAGGGAATATGAAACCGAGCAAGTCAGCAGGCTTCTTCGGGCGAGCGGGGCACAGTGGGACACAGCACAAGGACGCAGTCGTCATCTGAAGGGGACAAAGCCCCCGGTCTCTCTTTCGCACTGTTGGGAGCAGGCGAATGTCTCCGAAGCCCCAACCCCCACAGCCGAGCCCCTGCCCCGCCCCACTTCCACGCTACTGCAATGTGTGTGTTATCTGTCCCGTGCGAAAATTTATGTCAGGAGAGACTCAATTGCCAAGTGACGAAACATGTTCCGCGCGAGCTGGCCCCGTGCACCCGGCGGGATTCCAGCCCGGCTGCGTCAGAGCGGCGATGCGGACAGAATCCCATCTGGCTGTGCGAGCGCAGCGAGGACGCAAAGGGGGGGGCAAGGCTGCTGTCAGAAAACTGCAGATTGCCCCCCCCCTTGTGTCCTGCTTGCGCTGCAAAGCCAGGTGGGATTACTGTCGCAGTCGCACGATTTGCTTAGATCGCCGGTGGGCCCGTGACACATGGGGAGCGGGGGGAAGTGGAAATCAGTGGCTGGGCGTGGCGGGGTTGTAAGACTCCGTCTCCTTTCACGGTTGATATGGGAAGGGGGGAGACCCCCCTGGAGAGAGAGAGTGAGAGAGAGGAGAGAGAGAGAGAGAGAGAGAGAGAGGAGAGAGAGACGGGAGAGATGAGACGAGGAGTGATGCGACGTTGGAGAACGAGAGAGATGAAGCCGATGGTAGGATGAGTAGAAGAGAGAGGCGAGGGGAGTGGACGGAGGAGGATGAGAGGGGAGGAGAGAGAAGAGGAGAAGAGGGGAGGAAGAGGGAGAGCAGAGGAGAGAGAGGAGAGAGATGGAGAGAGAGAGATATGTGAGAGTAGAGAGAGAGGGACTGAGAGAGAGAGGAGAGAAGGACGAGATAGAGTGAGGAGGAGAGAGAGAGAGAGGAGAAGAGAGAGAGAGAAGGAGGGGAGACGGGAAGGAGGAGAGAGGAAGGAGATGTCTGAGGAGAGAGAGGAGGAGAGAGAGAGAATGTGAGAGGAGAGAGAGACGGAGAGAGAGAATGTGAGAGAGAGAGAGAAGGAGAGAGAGAGAATGAGAGAGAGTGAGACGAGACGACAGAGAGAGAGAGAGAGAGAGAGGATGAGAGAGAGTGAGAGAGAGAGAGAGAGTGTGAGAGAGCGCCACCAGTGTGCCGCTCCAGCCCCAACCGCGTCGTGCACGTTCCAGGGAGGGACTTTCCTTGGTTAAGCTCCGGAGGGGGGGCGGGGGGCGTGAGACGCCTCTCTGATCAAGTACAGCCCCACCCTCCACTCTTTGAGCCCGGCGGCGCGGCGGCGCGGGCGGAGGGGAAGGGAAACCAGAGAAGGGAGGCAAGCCGCGCTGCGCTGCCAACCATTGAGGAAAGTTAATGACGTGGGTAACATTCAGCCAAGAGGGATGGCAGCACAAGATGGGAGGGGCGTTTAGCGAAAACATGGGCAGCACCGGTCCCAGCGGGCCCGGCGAGTACAGTAGGGTGGCGCGCGCGCGGCCCCGCTCCGTGGATTATAGGGTATGGCTCAGAGGGGGACTTGTGGCGCTTTTGTCTGTCTCCGGCGCGCTATAACGTCTTGACATTTGGCAAACTCTCGGACGACGCGGCGGGCATGACGACAGCGGCGGTGGGCAGCGGGCTGGCCGCGGCGTCACCCAACTTGCTGCACCACCACCTACTTTCTTTGCCCCGTTCCGGGAGAGTGATATAAGGTAGCAAAACAAGAAGGTTGTGCCACATGGCCCGCCGTGTCTGTCACGAGGCCGCTCCTTCCGGGGGAGGGGGAGAGACAGCACAGTGGGCGGCACCTTACTTTAACGCCGCTCTCTTCGCGTAGCGATAAATTTGTCATGGCGGCACGCCACGCACTCACCAACACAAGCTCCGGCGCGACCGCCATAGCCATGGTTCCACCGCTACTATTCTGGCAAATGGGGCCGTTTTTCCCCTGTAATTCCCATGTGCCACCCCCTCCTCCCCCCAAAGCCCCTGCCTAGCCCCCCCCCCTGACCTGCCCCCCCCCCACTCTGGGGCAGTCGAATCCCGCGGCAACCACAATTTCTCACGCCCTCAAGATTGCGGGTCCGCGGTGGACCACTGAATTACCAGGCGGCTTTGGTGAGACGAGCTGTCGTCCGGACGCGGTACTTATATTAAAAAAAAAAAGTTCAATCGGTTATTTAAAAATAAGACCTGTTTTGCGCAATTTTTGACCGTCAAGGAAAAATGGAATTGGATGTCCCGTAACGACAGAAATTCCCTAAATGCCGGTGCTGTAATTCCATTATTGGCCGCGATGCCAAATAGGAGTTATTGCCGCCTTTGGCCTTGCATTCGGCAATGGTCCGGGCAACCCTCCGCGTGAAACAAATGAAGGTCTGAACCCATTTATATTTAACTCGGTCGGGTGCCCCCCCCCCATGGGTGTCCCCCTGCGCACGGCAAAACGCCGCCACAGTCGCCGCTAATTCTGTTTCAGACGAAAGCCCCACCACAATGGGGGACCGCGCCACTATTAGGGGTCCATTTGTGGGACTCGAGCAAAGCACGGCGCAGCGAGCGGCGGGCCGAGACCCACGTGTAAGGTGCGGTGCGCGCCGCGCCGCAAGGAATCTACAATTCCAAGGTCACGCCGTGTCTTCCGCGTCCCCCGCCGCCGGTAGAGCAGCACAGCGCTGCCACATTACCAGCATTCTCACGAACACTGTTATTCAACAAACGTGACATAATATTCGTTTGAATAAGATGTCACATTAGTGTGAATACGTGACACGGCCGTTAAATTACGGTGTCACAGACATTTGAACGTACATCAACATTCAAACGAATGTGACGTCATATTCAAACGAACGTGACAAAAGTCACATTCGAACGAATATAACGTCACATTCGCTGAATATAACAGTGTAAGCACTGGTTGCCGACCTCAGCATGAGGCAGGGCTCTGCTCTCGAGAAGTTAGCAGGTTCTTGGCGGGGGTCGTGAGTTTGAATCGAGCCGTATTGCCGAACTATCAAAGCGAGTGTTGCAACACTGTAGGGCTGCGTCCCGCGCAGCGTCCCGTGCAGTCCGTCGCTGAAATAATGCACTCTGTCTGCTTTTCCATTATCGCACGCGCGTGCCCTCGGCCGTGCAGGCCCCGCCGCGCCGTGTCGTGCCGCCGCGGTGCATATTGCACGGTACTCCATTTAGGCCAGGCCGGGGGTTCACGCCCCGGCTGCGCCCAGTTTTTTTTCTTTTTTTCTCTCCTTTTCCGGACGTTGCAGTGTGTGCGACACGCGCGGGACCGTTGGCCGGCCGTCCAGTGCAATGCACGGCGAGGTGAGTGAATCGGGAGAACGCCGCTAAACGGGGTGAGCAGTGCGAACGGAGAGAAACGCGGATCCACTGCGTTGAGTATCACTCCTCGCGAGCCATTCAGCGTGGCTCTTGCTGTTCTAATTATAAAAAACATTTTACGCTTCGCGCTCGCAGGCCCCTGACCCTGCCAAGTTTTTGTACGCACCTGTGCGTGTGTCTGTGTGACGGTGCCTCAGTGTTTTTGCATGCGCAATGCGTTCGCGGTCAGACCGAGTGTTGGACGCAAATACCAAACACGGTGACCATTCTCACTTTTACAAACAAAATCGCACGTGCATCCCCCCCCCCCACACACACACACACTCCAGGTGTACGCGTACGTGACAGAGCGAGACGGTTGTTTGCACTCCGTGTTCCTCGCGTCTTGCGCAGTCAGCCCGCCGTGGCCGCCGTGCGGCGAGACCAGGCTAAGGCTGCTCTTCATATTTCAGCGCGGGCCTGGAGGCACACTACAGCGCGCGACGGACAGGAAAAAAAACGCAGGGGAAGGTGCGCGCGAGAGTGCTCACGTACTACTACGGTTACACGCCAGCTAAGCAATTTTTATTCTTGTTATAAAGAAAAAAAAAAACATGGAAGAAATCTGGACCGCATTCGCTGGTCTTGGATTTTCTTCGCTCTTCCTCACACTGCGAGGAGAGATGAGCCTAGCGGGGCGTCAAAAAAAGGGTCAGATTGAAATTTAATTTAAAAACTTGCCCAACTGCTCGGCCGCTTTTACTGATTGAAACCGCTTCTCTGTCAAGTAATCGGACTCCTCTTCTTCTTCTTCTTCTCCTCTTCTCCACCGCGAATCTTCGCAGTGAAGGGGCCGCACCCCCGTCAGCCACAGCCCCCTACACGACGGAGACGCAGGGACACCACCTCATGCAATGGAAATGAGTTTGTTTATCGTGCCGAGGAGATGGAGGTCTGCCGAGCGCATGAGGGCAAACAACACGGAGGCTGCGGCGACATGGAGGTCACGGTGGTGCAACAGTGGGGTCCAGAAGACCGTATGAGGGCCGCCAATGTACCAGAGGCGTTTTGAGCTCCAGAGCCGCTAAATGGGTACTGCCGAAGACAAACTTGTGACCCCACCTACGGAATTGCTCTCCAAACGAGGGAATCCATTGGTGAGGTCCACGCCGTTCGATTCGAGTCCCATTTTAGCGTCACTGGAGCTCATAACGCGTCCGTAGGATTTTGTCCGCCTCAACGGTCCTCTGAACCACTGTGCAGTGCCGCCCAAAGTCAATGTGGCAGTCGTGTGGCTGGTATGCCGATAACTCCCGCCGCTGTTATTTCCAGTCTGCCTGGCGCTCGGGCCAGGGCCCACGCGTCATGCGATTGGTGCGCCCGCCGCACTGCACACTGTGGAAATTTGAGTCGTCAATTGATGACAATTTCAAGGCTAATTTTCCTTACAAAAATGTCATCAAAACAATTGACGACAATTGTTTGTCATGTCCGTGCAATAAGTTTAGGAGCTTTGATGAAAATCACTTTCAAATTTCATTTGAAAGTGATGAAAATATCTTCCACGATTTTGTCGTATAGTGACAACAACAAATTTTTCAACACGTCGCCCCCGAGCAACAATAATCGGATCTGCAAGCCACAGCTGATGACTATCCGATCTGCAAGCACCCCTCTGTAGAATATCCGATGTGCACCCGCCCCGCTGTAGAAATATCCGATCTGCATTCAGGCCGTTCTCTCACGGTAAACAATGTTTGAATCATCCCTAATTCGAATCAATACAATTTTTTGCGATCCGACGCTATTTTCAGGTCCAGGAAGTGTTCTTAGACTAAAATAAATCGCAAAAATTGTATTGATTTGAATTATAGGATGAGTCAGAACTTGTTTACCGTGACACTTCTCAGAGAACGGCCTGAATGCAGATCGGATATTCTACAAGCGGGAGCGGATGCAGATCGATATTCTACAGAGGGGTGCATGCAGTTCGGATAATCATCAACTGTGGCTTGCAGATCCGATATTGTTGCTCGGGGCGACGCACAGTGCGCCGCCGGAAAAGTCTCGCCAAAACAGGAACAGCGGCAAAGCAAAAGGTCAACGCGCGGCGGCGAATCGATGGCCCCACGCACGCAGCCCGGCGTGGCGTGGCGTGGCGTCAGGGCCGGACTGGCTAGGCAAGGGCCCCGTAACTCTGCCATTTTACAAAGAAAAAGTAATCTATATATCGCTTTTAATGAGTGAATTGAGGGGGGGACAAAAGGTTTTTGTCGGATCCATGTAAGAGGCACCAAGCGAGCTGGAGGTGAAAATAGACACGTTTTTACGCTGTTGCATCACTTTTTCCCTTCTTGAGTAGAATGACACGTTTCTTTAGCGAGCGAAGCGAGCCAAATCTCGAAAGAAAAGCAATTAAAATTGGCGGTAGGAGCAGGCCAGATGGGAAAATTTACATTGCGCTCTCTTTTGCATTTCCATCGCTGCTGCCTTTTTACGAGTTAAATGATACTCCCGCTGAAGAATTGTTAGAAACCCAGCGAGCGAAGAGGAGCTAGAGGCCGAAAAATCACACGATTTGGGTTTTTTTTTTTAAAATCAATTTTCCCTGTTTCTAGAACAGAATATCACCTTTGTCGCCTCAAATTGTCTCATACCCGTGGTCAAAAGGGGCCGTGGCCCGCAGCCTGAGGCTCTGCCCACGGTCAAAGGCCCCGCGCTTTCCTCGGGGCCCGGGCGCGATCACGCCCCCGCAGCCCCCGCGGCCCCCGCGGCCCTGGCCAGTCCGGGCGGCGTGCTGAGGTCGATGAGGTTCGCGGGTCAACACGGCGACGGTCTGCTCGGCGAAGAACAAGCTCTGTCTCTCTCGCACCCACGCGGCACGTTCCCTTGAGTGCGAGAGAGAAAGACGCCCTCCCGGCCCCGCATCGGACCGTGCGGCTCTGGGGAGGCAAATTAAGGCTGGCTGATGAGTCATTACTCAATGGGGGTGGCGGCGGCGCGATTCCCAGACCCTCCGCCTCGCCCACCCCACCCTGCTCGCCCAGCTGATTACCCCAAAAACGGCTCACACCTAATAGCTTCCCGACTTTAAATTTCCGCACCACCCGCTGCGCTGCGCGGCCGTGCCGCCTTAGGTGCGTTATCTCGCTCGACCGCGCGGGACGAGCGCCTCGACAGGTTAAGTGAAAGCAAGCACGACGCCAGGTGAGGGGGAAAACGACTTTTCCGGATGAATCTATCCGCCCCGGTTTTCCCGCACAGCCTTAAGTAACAATCCCCTCCCGGCGGCCATGCCGACCCACTGCCCCGTTGCGCCACGCCACGCCACGCGCGTTCAACAGCCGCTTTAATACTTGAAGGGCGGTGAGGCCGTCCAGGAAAGGGAGTCATAATAATTTTACCGAGTCCCCTAAACCCCCGCGCGCCTCGCGCTCGGCGTGTGTGAAATATTCACCGAGGACAAGAAGAAGAGAGCGACGCCGGGCTGCATTACGACTCGATGTAACTAACTGCCTCTGCGAATTATTCGTATCAAGAGCGGTCGCTTTTGGCCAAATGAACTGCGTAGCTGCTGGAGGAGTTTCCGGAGGGATTCAGGCGAAACGGGCACCCACGTGACGAGGAGCAAGGAGCCCGCGAAAAAAGAAAAAAAAATCGGGCCTGGTGTTTGAACCCGGGGCACTCAGCACTGGCCACCGCCAGCGGACCGCCTGGGGAAAATGGCAATTGCAGATTCCACATATCAGCCGCCAGGTCCTCACCGGCCAAACACTCTGGCCACAAACCCACTAACGAACTAGTCCCCAGGGCGCGGCAACTTTCGCTGTCGCCGGCACGCCGCGCAAGAAATGAAAAAAAAATAAAAGAAAGAAAAAATCTTTTGTCCTGAAAGTTGTTGGCAAAGTTTGGTGCGCTGGAGAGGCCTCTGGTCCCGTGGCGTCCCTGCCCAGGTCGGCCGAAGTCGTTAGCGGCGGAGGAGGTCGCCTAAAAGGGTCCGCAGCGCGTCGCCGCGATGCGCCCTTCGTTTGCTGCGATTGCGTCAAACCACCGCTGCCTCCAGGAAGTCCTCCTTCGTCCTCACGACGCCGACAGCCGTTGAAAAGCATGTCGTTACGCGTCGCGACGGCCTGTCTGCGCGGTGGGAAAAAAAAAGGAGAGGCGAGGCGGAAGCTGCAGCCAAAGCCAATCATAAAGCGATGCGAACTGAGCGGGAGAAAACTCGATGCGTGTGTGTGTGTGTGAGAGAGAGAGTGGGAGGGAGAGAGAGAGGAGAGTGGGAGGGAGGAGAGAGAGAGAGAGCGAGAGAGAGAGAGAGAGAGAGAGAGAGCGTGCTGCGTGACGTCGGCAGGCAAACGAGGAGCAAAGCGCCAACATCCAACTTTCAGGAGCAACGCAATGCGGCCTAAGCCACACTCGACGGCGCCGCGGCTCAGCGCGGCTCGCGAAGGGGCGCTACACTGCCGACGTGTCTGCCGAGAGATCGAAGGGACGCCGCCTGCTCGCGTGACATGGCCTGCAATGACGACCAGCACACCACTTACTGTGTTGTTGTTGTGGTTGTTGCGGCGGTGCATTATCGGGCCGGCAAACAGCGCGGCGCGATGTCTGCGTTCGAGATCTCTGACACGGCAGCGATTTTATTTCCAGCCGAAGCGGGCCACGCGTGTGCGGCGGACGACACGCGACACTTTTTCCGCATCACCTTTTCCAATAATTTATTTTCGGAGAGCGTGGGTTTCAAAACGCAGGCCCTCCACACACTGTCGTTGCGCGGACTTCCCCCCGGCGGCGTCGCTCTTCGTTTTCGCGCCAAAAGCAGCGCACGTTTTCGCGCCAAAACAGGTCCAGTCAGTTTCTAGACAAAAGCAGCCACGGTGGGCCTCCGGCGGCGCGGCTCAGAGGGACCACACAGTGTAATCGACAGATGGGCATCGTCACGCCCATAAATATCACGCGGCCTCATTGTAGGAGTGGGCCGAGCAGTCACGCGCCGACCTCGACCCCCGGCGGCGCCCTCCCCGACGCCGTGACCCTCGCGAGGCCGGCCCGAGTCGAGCCGCCGGCTTTGCAAGTCAATAGCCATGTGGTGTGGTGGAGAGGCAGCCAGACACGGAACGCCCCACAGTAGGTCGGAAGACCCGTTGAGCCGGACGAAACTCTAGACGCGCTTTGAGCTCCAGAGTCGCTAAATGGGACTCGTATCGAACGTGTGACCCCACCAATGAATCCCTCGTCCATTGGTGAGGTCACACGTCCGATTCGAGTCCCATTTAGCGACTCTTGAGCTCAAAACGCGTCCGAGATTTTGGCCGCCTGAACGGTCTTCTGACCCACTGTGCGCCCCGCTCGCGCCCCACATCTCCGTGACCGCGTCCAAAGTCACGGCCAAGTCATTTCATAGCCGGGTCAGGCCCAATGCCACAAAGTACAACACAAAAGGACGGGACCGAACGGACCGAAAAATGTATAAGCACATAAAAGACTGGTGGGCGAAGTTTGGCGCGGCCGGCGCCGCGACCGAACGGCCGGCCTACTGTGCGGCCGGCGTATCTCGTCGCAGCCAGAACAGCCGCATGGCACTGATTTCATATCAACTACAATCGAATTCCAGCGGCTCAGGCGACATCTCCCTTCCCCCCTCCCCCCTTATTTCATTTCGGGCAATAAATATACGCAAACAGCGGCCCTTCCGCCCGACTAGGTCACCAAATAATTCAATCTCGCTGGTATGCTAGCTATGCATGATGCATGGCCCGTTGGGCAGTGTCCCGGCGCGCGCGCGCCTACACACACACACACACACACACACACACACACACACACACACATACACACACATACACACACACACACACACACACACACGGTGGGTGGGCAGTACCCTTCTTCAATGGCCGGCGTCTTGTCCTAAATCTGGCGAGCCGCTTCCAGGTGGCTCCGGCTGCTGGGATTCCGGCCGCGGAGTCCCGGATTCCGTGGCGTGGTGCCCGGAGCGCCCGGAGCGCCCGGAGCGCCCGGAGCGCCCGGAGCGCGCGGAGCACCCTTGTTGGTCCACTTCCTGTTGCTGAGAGCACTCGCTTTCCCTTTCAAATCGCAGCGCGTCATGTACATGCATGTATCACGCAGAGGGCCCCCGACGGGGCCAAAGGGCCCCCGACGGCCGGGTGGAGGGCTCGGGGGCCCCCGCTGCGAAGAGCCCCCCGAGGGGAAGGGGCCTCACGAAAAATTGGTTGAGAATCGTCGAGGCCCGCGTATCATTACCCGGGGCGGTGGAACTACCACAGTCCTGGACACATCGGAATGAAAGGTCGCCTTTCTGCTTTCCTGCAGCGCCTTGTTTATTTATTTATAGCGCCCCCCCCCCCCCGGTGGTTTCGCCTTCGGGCAATGAGCTTCCGATTAGAGCCTCCGAGGTGTCGGCTTTTCGTGCGGCGCGGTCGTTCCGACTGGCCGCCCTGGCCGCGGCTGCCACCCGCACGCCAGCCACACCTTCCATTTTTTCGAAACAAAAATGGCGCGAAATGAAAGCAAACCGGGCGCAGGCCGCAACGAGCGTCGCTATCAGCTGAAAGGCGAGGGCGCGGCGGCGCGGCGCCAGCACGCCCACTGCCTGGCCAAACGACCGTGTCCAGGAACTCGGCTGGCCGCCGTCGTACATCCTGGTGGCCACCCTGGAGGAGCGCCGGCCTGCCGAGCGGCGCAGGGCGGCAGGTGGGTCGCACCCATTCAGGCGCCATTACTGGGTAATGAAGAACGCGCCGGCGTAGATCAAGAGGGGGTGGGGGGGCTGCCGACAGCGCTCACGCAGTCTAACGTGTTGCCTGCGTCCGCGGCACACTCAGGGACACGCAGGTCGGCATCACGCGGCAGCACTCCAGCGACGTTGTTGTTGTTATTGTTTGTTGTTGCTGTTGATGATGTTGTTGCTGCTGCTGCTGTCTGGGGCAAACAGTCACCTCTGCTTTCATTTTTAATGCCGGTAAACAGGGCGACGACACAATGGCGTGCCGCGCGCCGCTACACGAGCCCCCCGGCAGCAGGCCCACCGCGTTTATGCTCACTTTCACCCAGTGCCGGGTCGGCGAACTGAAAGGTCATCAAAGGTGAACAAAAAAGGAAGCAGCTGGCCAAGACACCAGAAACCATAACACTTTAAAAAAAAAATTCCCACAACCTTTTTTTTCCACACTTTTTTATTTATACCCACACACATGGGATCATGTGACCGATTCGAGTCAAATTTGACACCACTAGACATGAGCATTTGCTCCGTCCAGCCCCTGTTTAGCGACGGTCCCCGCAGAGGTCAACCGATGCGCCAGTTGAATGGACGGCGGCGGGACACACCATTTCGCGTGACACCGGCGATCCCCCTGGCTTATCCCTGCGCGGGATCTTAATGGTCGGCGCTGTCCACGTAGTCATACACAGCGTTAAGGCACCTCATCGACCGCGTTCGGCGCCGGTGAATTCCAGCGCAGGCTCATTATCATCCCAATATCGGGGATATTATTACGCAGAGTTTCGCGCGAATCAATTATAAGGGCAAGGAGAGCGCAAACCATGGGGAGAGCTTCCCGGAGCAAAACGAATAGTAATTTAAAGACGCTCGCGGTGCTGGCCGGCAAAACCTTTTCAGTTTCCCCGTCGATTTTCCGATTTCAATTTCGTTGGGATTTTTCCTGAACGTGCATTCTCGCTGGGAACAGTGGCCCGGCGCGACCAGTGCGGTCAAGCGTACAGGGGGCGGCGGGGCGCGGCACTAAATCCCTCTACATATGAAAGCATGCCGGCCCAGGTGAGCCAACAGCGCCAGACGCGCCACCTGAGCTCCTCGCAAACACCTTTTTTTCCTTTTTTTTTCAGCCCTACACCACCCATACACAAATTGGCGGCCCTTTTTCCCTCCCCAGCGCACAGTGGGCCAGAAGACCGTTGAGGCGGTCAACATTCTAGACGCGTTTTGAGCTCTAAATGGGACTCAAATCGAACGTGTGACCCCGCCAATGGATTGCTCTCCAAACGAGGAATCCGTTGGTGGGGGTCACACGTTCGATTCGACTCCCACTTAGCGACTCTGGAGCTCAAACCGTGTCCGGGATTTTGGCCGCCTCAACGGTCTTCTAACCCACTGTGCGGCGCAGGGCCTTCCTCACCGCGTTTCGTCGTCACCGCGTGTTGGGTTTTCGTCGATCGGCTGACAAATTCGGCGCGCTCAGCGCGGAGGCGGTGCACTTTGTGCGGCGCCCCACCGGGCCACCTGCGCTCCCCCCCCTCCCCCCCCACACCGCCCACAAAGAGGAGGAGGAAGAGGAGAAGGGGGCCGCGGGGAGTAATGGAAGAGGGACCTTTAGACTCGTCCAAAATTTACAAGCCGGATCTCCTCGAGATTTCCGCCCCACTGGTCGTGTGGAACCCCTAGCCTCTGCGCGGGCCAGCTACGGCTCGGCTACTGTGGGGTTTGCCGCCGACACCTCTGTGTGCGTGTGTGCGTGTGTGTGTGTGTGTGTGTGTGTGTGTGTGTGTGTGTGTGTGCGTGCGTGCGTGCGTGGTGTGTGTGTGTGTGTGCGCGCGCGCGCAGTCCACACGCCTACGGCTGCTCTTCAAAGTCACCCTCCCGTAGCATCCGAGCGGCGCCTCACACACACACACACACACACACACACACACACACACATTCAAACGAGGGTGGTATCAACCCCGGCCGGCAAGACGCTGCGTCAGCGAGACACCCCCTCGAGTGCAGCAGTGACTTAGCAACGGCCCGATTAGTCGTGTAGTAGGAGGGTGCGGACGGTGGGAGCACAGCCAGGACAGCGCACGTCGAGGTCCTCCTCAGGTTTCTCAACCGGCCGGGCGCAGATCAAACATGAGATTGTACCGAGGGCTTACTGTCATCGTCGTCGGGAGGAATTTGCCGTTCGTGTTTGATCCGAGTCGAGGCTTGACCGCCCCTATTCTGGGCGCCGACCGGTTCGCCTTCGTCCCGATCACGCCTTCGGCTCGCCTCGGCTCCCTCTGGTCCAGACTGTTCGACCTGAAGCGCAACCTTCCGTGGCGCCAACTCGGCGGGATGGACACGTTGCGACTGACCGCGGTGCGGCCGTCAAGGCGGGGCAACACGGCACCCGTTTATGGCGCGGGGTGGCTGACGTCAGCATCAGGCTTTCGCGAACACAAAGCGCAACAAAACAAAAACAAAAAAAAAGGTGGACGTAAATAACAAAGCAATCGGTCACAGAGGCAACATTGTTTTTTTGTTCTTACCCCGAGAAAGCTGCTGTTGCAGTCCGGGCTGCGTCCCAGCGACCGGCAAACAAGGCGGCGGCCCCAAGGCTGACGGCTTGGCCGCACCGGGCGCAAACATGGCTAAAATATGATCAGCACAAAGACAGAGGCCTGGAGACAAAGGAGGTGGACGTCGGCCGTGGAAGCGGGGCCCGGCCCGCCCGGCCCGCCTGGCCACCGCCCGGCCTCGGACAAAAGCAAACAAGCCAGCAAACAGCAACAGGACTTGCGTTCGGATGCTTTTTGCCTCAAACGGGAGCGACAAAGACTGAAAGGACTTTAGGCCGGCCATGCATTTTTCATAGCGCCCAAGGCAACACACGGAGAGCACTCGCACGTAAATGCGGCAGCTTCTTCTGCGTTCGGCGCGGCCGGGCCGTGTTCGTGCGCCACCTAATGGTGGCCCCGCCGTCGTCCTGCAAGCATTTATTCTACCGCGATTGGATTGGTGGCAGTGCCTGGGGCAGTGGGCCAACTACGACATGCGACTAGACGAAAGTACCTTACTGCACACGCAGCAGCGACATCACAGGCCACACCGCCCTGTAAACCGGCGCAGGGTCAGCGGGAAGCCCTGCAAGTCGACAACACGACGGCCAACACACGACACCGATCGTTTCCTGCGCCCAGCTCCTCTTCCTTTTTCCCGCGCTCGGAACCCGGACGAAAAGTCTGTGAACTGGGGCAAAAAGCGAGGGGTACTTGTCCGGGGATTTCCATAAATTTGACATGCTGCTCCGTGATCGGCTCAGCCAGGAGGCCGCCTCCAAGCCGTCCGGGCCAGGAGAAACTGCTTTGCCATTCTGAGAAGATTATCTCTCCTAGGCCCTTGCATGTCAGAAGGACCGGCGGATTTGTTTCCTGGAGCAATGCGTCGTTCGTGAGGCCAGTAGTAAAGCCTTGGTGCTGCCGTCGTGTTCAGACAGTGAGTCGGAGGCGCCTTGGCCGCATTGCAGCCAGCCGGACAGTTGGTTCGCTATGGAGGGGTGGGGCGGAGGGGGAGAGAAAAAAGGCCATTCAAATCAAAGTAACCTTTGAGAGCTCCCTCCGCTCCCGCGGGGGGGGGGGGGACACTACGGTCAGTTTCAGGGACGTCCGAACGGCGCGGAAAGGGCACCGGCACCAGGTGTGTGTTAGCGCGGCGGCGGCCGGTGTCGGGGTGTTGCAGACACGAACCGCTTCCCAGCGCCGGCCGGCCGTTTGAACCCGCGCGAAGCACTGGACACGCAAATCCAACAGGAAACAGTTGAATTAATTTCGTGCGTCTTCCGCTCGAACAAACTTTGCATCCAATAGATGCAGCGTGTGGGGATGGAGAGCACAACGGCCGCTCTCCCCTTTTCCTCGCGTTTCCACTCAATCCGCTCGGGCCACGCGCACTTCGGCCGGGAGCCCACGAACCGCACCCCGGCAGGTGAGCCCGCCTGTCCTACCTACCCCACACACTTTCGCACTGCTCCTGAAAGTCATTCAAGAAAGTTAGCCCAAACTTGCGGCCCCCCTTGACCACGCCGCGGGCGAGCCTGCAAGCCGACGTTCTTGTCTGTGCAGCCGCGCGTCCGCACCGCAGAATGGGCCCCGCACCGCGCTAAATCAAAGGAGAGCTATGGCCTGGCTGCCTGGCTGCCCGCTGGCACCACTACGAGCGTCCTGTCGTCGATGCACCGCGTAATCTACGACCACCACTGCCAGGATACAAGGTTCGAATCCCCGCACCGGCGACCGCTTTTTCTTCCCGCTGCAAGCTCTCCGGTCGTCGAAACCTTGCAGTGCAGGGCAATTTAGTTGGCAGCGTAAGGTGCTGTGAAGGAGGCGACGATGCCCGGGGTGCAGGCAGGGTGCAGGTAGGCGGGCAGCTGTTCTTACCGATTCCACCCCTATTACGGGCGGCCTATTTGCTGCAATTTATCACCCTCCCTCCCCGCCCTCGCCGTCCTACAGGCTGGCGTGGCCACCGTGCCCCTGGCGAGGCCTGGCCGCCGACCCGGCGCCGCTAGCGCCGCACTACGGGCTGGTGAACCCCAGCAATCCCCTCCAAGTTATTGAGCATCCCATCTCCACACCGCGCGTCGCAAAAACGGCCCTGCTGCGGTGCGGCCAGGTACCGCCGCAGCCCTTCTGCTTGCAGCGCGAAGGGCTCCAGGCACTGGGCCGGCTGGCTGCAGGCCGAGGGGCGACCCACTCAAAATTTTTGTGCACAATGATTGTGTGAATGTGCTAGAATGTGTAAGATTTCTGGCGTATTTTGACACACATTTTGCCTACATACAGGCGTTTTTGCCACCTGAATGTGGGAATGTGTTCAAATTTTGTACAATGAATGTGGGAAGTTGTTCCCCCCTCGCTGCAGGCTCTCTAGTACGAGAACTACTAGCTCCGCCGTCCACTTCGCCTAGATGAATCATTCAGGGCACTCGGGAAGACGAATCATTTATTGACGGCATCCATATTTAACGATATATTTTTCGGATGAAGTTCCGCCGATGAAAACAGCGTTAATTGGCGCGAAAAGTTGCCGCCGGTCCTCCGGGTCCGGGAGGGCGGCCATGGCCGCGGCCAGACAGCCAGACGTGCAATTCAATAACCCGGCATAATTCCTATTTAAATTTGCGCTAGTGCGCCCGCGGGCCGGAAATGGCGACGGATTAAACAATGGCGACCGTCGATACGTGACGGAGCCCGCATAAGTTACACACACACACACACACACACACACACACACACACAAACACACACACACACACACCGGCGTGCGTGACGCCCCCTCGTTCCCAATGCTCCACCAGGGTGCCCCTAAAATGACACGCATGAAACCGCGCCGCCCCTGCGTCATTTACATTACACTGTGACAAAAATTATGTAGGCTCTTCACGGCTCATTAAGTTTTATACGGAGGATTTTTTTTTGGGCATGGTTGTGTGTGCATGTGTGTGTGCGCCTCGTCTAAATATTTGTGGGCGGCAGGATTGTGCGAGAATAATTGCGGCGGATACGTGTGAGCATGCTGAATTGTGATGCGAGAGTGTATATGTTGGTGTGTGTGTACAATCAGGAGGGGGATTCAGCGAATGTTTTTTTTTTTCAGACGCGAAACGAGAAGGCACGCCCCCTTTACGTCGAACATGCGGCGGCAGAAAAACAACAAAATGACAAACTCTTGACACGAAAAATGTTCAGGGCAAAAAATTAGGTTAGAACGTACTGCTGGCTGAATAGGGCGTGGGAAGAGCGCATCAGCCAGGCGTGCGTGTTATGCCAGAGTCTAACTCCGTTTCATCTTTTCATCCTTTGCAGCGGCGGGGGCCCTTGCAATCCCCTGATGGCCGCGGCCCGCTGCCCGTCGTCCGGAGCGGCTTCCGGAGGCGGCTCCCGGAGGCGGCCCGGAGCACCCTCGCAGCTCGCCGCCCCCGCAGATACAGCCTCCGGGCGCTGACCAGATGCGCCTGGCACCACCACTGGCCGGGCACACTGGCCGACGCTGTCGCCAGAAAACCATTCGTTCTTGTCTGGCCGCTGGTTCCAGAGTGGGGGCGTGGCGTGGCGGACGCCTGATCACGGCGTGAGGGGTCGGGCGCCGCGCCACCTGGGCCAGGCAGGCCGGAGCCAGGGGGCAGCCTGCAGTAAGGAGCCGCGTAACGAGGAGCCGGCATGCAATCCATCTATTAATCGATATTCCGCCATTGAGAGGGTCAACGAACGTCTCGGCAGGGGTGTAGGCGGGCGCCTTCGTTTGGCAACCCCGCCTACCTCGCTTATACCTAACGAACTCCACAAGAAAAAATTCCACGGTTTAGTACGAAAAATGGCGGGAAATAGCGAGCGGGAAACACTCCCGTAATGCCCTGTACACAAAATCCTTGTACTACGCGTAATAGTACACGTAATTGTAATCATTTTGGGGTTAAAAGGGACAAAATAGTAGCATTTCAATGCCGTAATACACGTGTAAAACATCCGTAATACAGCGTAATACGGAGTGATCTGGACACGATTCCCAGGAGTGTTTACCCCCTCGGGAAATAGGGTACAGAAAAGGTACGGACCTTCCGCACTGGTTCTCTGTGGTCCCCATCAGGATCTCATGTGGAGTGGTACGGAAAACATGTACGGAAGCTCCGTGGTAGGCAAAGGTACGCACTGGTAAAACTAAGGCGTAGTATTACGCCCTTCGTGAAGCGTACAGTTTGTACGCCCTTCTTGAAGCGTACTAGAGCTTATGCGCTCCTTTCCTCCTATCTAAATGCATGAGGGGATTTCCTTGAAGCGTAGTTGTACGCTTCAAAAAGGGCGTAGAGTCTTCAAGCGTAGTTGTAGGCTTGAATGAAGCGTAGAACTACGCTTTAGTTTTACCAGTGCGGACGGTCCAGGTAAAAAATTACCACACATTTTCCGTGTAATTTCAGTCCTTTTTTCTATCAGTGTCATAGTGTCCATGCACCTAACTTTGCATATTTTTTTTATTTTTTTTTAATTTTTTTTTTATTTTTTTTTAAATTTTTTGTTTTTGTTTTGGGCGTTGGTCACCCTGCTGACTCACCTGTGCCGTGGCCGAGGACGAGGTTGAGGATGAGGGCGACGGCCGCCACGGCCAGCCGGTGCGCCATCGTGTCCGCGGCCTCAGGGTCGGCGCCGCGCCTCGGAGAAGGCCGTCTCGCTGGCCGACCGAACGTCGCGGCCGCGCCCCGCCATCACAGAGGCCGGCCTGCCACACCGCGCCCTGCGGACACAACCAAGGCGCCCCAATTACGGAACCGCCTTTTTTTTACACGCAAAAATGATAACCCGACTACATAATCCGCTTCATGGCGAGAGGGGGAGGAAAAAAACACAAGACGGGAAGGGATGCGCGGAGTAACATCACAGGCACTGACTGCGGCTGCGAGTAAGTATATTTACGATGGGGGCCGCGCCACTGCCGTCGAGCCCTGCTCTCCGCGATGACTGTATTTGCATACTGTATATCACGTCGCATCACGGCCAGAGCTATAGGCCCAGTAATGATCCCCGCACTTACTTCCGCACACCGCAGCACACTGCCAAAAAAAAAAATCTTTTTTTTAACGTTTCTGTTATGCAGCCTTATCATTATTCCGGGCTGCATCGACAAACAAAGCCCTCGCCGCAGTCCAGCAGCCAATTAGTGGTCGCCTTGTCCGAGGGTCGGCCCACAGTGCACGGAAAAAAATGAATTTGCTGTGCCAGCTAATTCCTTAGCTGGCTAGGCTCCAGCGGAGATTATCAGCTCCAACAGCTAATTTTTCCGTTGACTTCCCCAGCTAATAGGGATTCGCTCTCTGAAGTTAATTAGCAGCTGGCATAGCTCGACACATCAGCTCGGTGAACTGACATGATTTTTCCAATCAAAAAGTACGAGGGTGGGTCTCGAACCCGTGCTCTGCGGATCGGACACCACCTCGGAGACACTGAGCCACCGAATCACTTGAATACTCTTGTAGCTGCATCCGATCCGCATCTAAAATTGCCAGTCAATGTGATCAGCTGTCTCAGCTAACGCATTGCTTCCTATAGCTATGACTTTTTCTGAACAACGAAGTTATTTTCAGCTACCGCAGCTTGCATCACTTCTCTGCGCTCGTGATCAAACATATCTGTTTTAGCTGAATAACGCCAGCTTACTGCTTAGCTCTCGTAGCTAATATAAATTCGTTTCTATGGTCAAACGATTTCGTTGCGTTAGAGAAATATTAGCTGTTCTAGACATCATTTTGACCGGCGCTATTTCAGTCATTAAATTAGCTATCCTGACTAATTCTTAGCCACCACAGCTAATCCATTTTTTTCCGTGTGCGCCTCGGGCACGGCGGCCCTCATCTTGCCCACTCAATCTCAATCCATGTCTGTCTCATCTTTATCACGCCGACTCAGTCTCCCCCCCCCTCCGGCCACCTCTTCGTCACCCCCCCCCCTTCCGGCCACCTCTTCGTCCCCTTTCGCCGATTCGCAGCGCCTGGTCACGCCCGTCAACTCGCAATGGAGAGGAGGTGGACTCCTCCCGCCTTAATAAATCAATCGCCTCAACTTGTTTTCGTTTGAACGCGTCTGCCGGATTCTCACGCACATCAGCTGAATTATTGTCACGATGTCCGTGTCGGTCCGTCGGTCTGTCGGGACGGGCAGGGTGGGACGGAGGGAGGGTGGGACGGAGCGGCGGAGCGAATGGCGCACGTTTTGTCACTCCGGGGAATGCTTTGCTTCCCCCTTCCCCTTTCCACCTCCCCCTTCCCCCCGAGGGTCCCCAGACGCAGAGCGCCAAAACCCATGTCGTCGGCGCGAGGCCCAACCCGTCCGGAGGCAAACATTTTTACAACACTTGGGCGCGACTTGGACGCGGCGATTTCTGCGCGGCGCTGCCTGTAAGCACAACAGCGGCGCATTAGAGCCCCTAACACTGGGCTGCGACCGGCGGTGGCAGGCGGGCCGGCCGGGTCGTGAATTGTCGGAATTTCCGCTGGCGCGGCCGGTCAGGCCACTTATCACCACAGAGTCGCAGTCCATAGTTGAGGCTCCGGGGAGGCGGGGTTGTCGACAAGAGCAGTATAACTCCGCCAAGTCCAGGGTTGCCGTGGTTGCCGCGGTTCAGCGCTGCTACCCACTCCTCGGCTCCCGGGGGGCCTATCGCACTAGTCGCTATCATCTTCGTCGTCGCCCCGCCTCGCAGTGTACCGGCAAGGCGGGCGGCAGCCCTGCAGTGCGGCGCACGGTGGTCCAGAAGACCGCTGAGGCGGCCAGAACCCCGGACACGTGATGTGCTCCAGAGTCGCTAAATGGGACTCGAATCGAACGCGTGACACCCGTGTGATTCTTCGTTTTGGAGAGCAATCCATTTGTGGGGTCACACGTTCGATTCGAGTCTCATTTAGCGACTCTAGAGCTCAAAACGTGTCCGGGATTTTGACCGCCTCAACGGTCGTCTGGCCCACTGTGCGGCGGTCCGGAATAACATGTCCGACATCATGTCGAGGCGGCCCACTGTGCGACCCTCCGGACGCGCTGCAGTCAGGCGGGCTGCGCGTCGCTACGTGGACGTGACGTCAAGGGTGGGCCAGGTGACTAAGGAATAGCTGAATAGCCGTGCGCCTCCCGTTGCAGGCCACGAGTCTCGCGAAACACGGCGCCGTTATTTTTTATTGTTTCTAAACTTTTAGATGCGACAGCAAAGGACCACCGATTCCCTCGGGCTAAATCAGTTGAAACGATATCAGAAAACAGTAGAAGGCCGCTCAAAAAAAAAAAGAGAAAAAAAAAGAGAAACTCTGAAGTTGTTTTGCCTGACATGGCCGCCGCTTCCCTGCAGGGAATGGACAACACACCGTCACCTCATCATTCACGGACCCCACAACGCTTCGCTTTTCCATTTCCTACCCGACCCTTCTCCTATTTATTCGGTTTTTCCTCTCGCTTTATTTTTTGTCCCTTTGCCGAGGGAACTGAGCGGCATTCAAAGTGCCGGACGGCCGCTGCCGCCGCCAGTCACTGGCCTCTGGCACCCGCACCGGCCACCGTACCGGACCCGCATCGCCAGTGGTCGGCCTGCTGCCGCCGTGTCTCTCTCTTCCATTCTCCTCTTCGTCCCTCTGCCTTCCTCTCCTCCCCCTCCTTTCCCCGCAACTTCGGCAGGGTTTGAAGAAGGTTCGCCATCAATCAGAGCGCGGGGCGCGCGACGCATTCGCCAAAGCGGTTTTGCATTTATCAAGCAGACGACGGAACAGCGGCAGTGATTTTATCACGGAATATCCATTGGGGTTAAAAAAAGGGTGGAGGAGAAAAAAGAGATGACTGGTGTATACGTGTGGGACATCATTCCCGACCGCGCGCAGCAGCGGTGGTGCAAAGTACGCGCGGCGATGCGTGCGATTTTGAGGTTGGGTTGCTGCCAACCTCTGAATAAACAAATGCGGAGTTAAAAATAAATGGATAAATGAATGAGTGACGATAAAACGTCTTTTTCAAGACTCCGCGCGGCGCCGAGTCTCAAGTCTGAGTGACCAAATGGGCGACTAGTTAGCTTCACTCCCTCCGGAAAATAAGCCCAAAGGAAATAACGAAAAGTTGTTGTCGCGACATGAAAAGGTTGGAGCGACTGGGGCGAGCGAGGCGCGTTCGGGGCGGGGCGCCGCCGCCGGCTCGGCCCTTCTTCATTATTAAGCACACGGAAGCAGCGACAAAGAGGGAAAGAAAAGTAATTTGCCTCCCGACTTGTTGCTCGCTAAAAGTACAAGACAGACGACACTTGAGCGGCTTCGACCCAGCGGCCGTGGGAGTCACCGTGCCCGACGGCGGCGTGTTTCAATTATTCCCCGATGTTTTTGAGGCGGAGGAGCAAGGGTCCTTCCGAGGGGTTACCCACTTCTTATTTTGGTGTACACACGATTCCGGATTCCCACACTGTAAAAATTTCTGTACTTTTGTACGGAAAATGTACAGAAGAATATAGTACGGAAGTACGGACGAAAGAACGGAACGTCCGTACCTGCTCCATATAAGCTCATGTAAACGGGTACGGAAAAAAGTACAGAAAGTTCCGTACTTGGCAAGTACGGACGGTCCAGGCAAATTGTTGACCAGACATGTACCGTACTTTTACCGTACTTTTTTCTACCAGTGCACGATTCCCGAACAAATCCCACGGAAAAAGTGAGGATTTTTGAAGAAATTCCTTTGTTTCTTTATGTTTGGACACTATTACAATATGACGACGATATAATATTGAAATCGTAAGGATTTTCAATAAAATTTTGAAAAAATTCGAATGATTCCCAGGTTGAGTGTACACATGATTCCCGGAGTGGGTAACCCCTTGGGTCCTTCTCATCATCGAGGCGAAGACACGCAGCCAGTCTGACGAAGAGGTCGCGCTCACGCTCCGAGCGGAGCGCGTCCGGACCACTGGACACTGGTCTCTCTGTCTCTCTCGCACTCGAAGGGGTGCGGCAGACAGTGCCCGCGCTGCCGGGCCGCGCGCATCCGTGATATATTGTAATGGCTGAGATTAGGGAAGCTTGCCAGGAGGGCCGGCCGACTCTGACACGGGTTCTCCGGCGGGCTACTCGCCACCAGTTCGCGACGTCGGCCAGACTGTCATAGACTGAGTGGCCAGGACTCGCACCTCAGTGTTGGTTGCCTCGTGTGAGAGAACGTATGGGCGTTGTGTGGCCGGCACGCGGAGTCATGCAAACATACTCTCTCTCTCTCTCTCTCTCTCTCTCTCTCTCTCTCTCTCTCTCTCTCTCTCTCTCTCTCTCTCTCTCTCTCTCTCGATATGGGGTGCGCGCCCCTATGCAAGCTACAGTCAACAAGCGCGGTGTCAGTCTCCGGCCGTGTGAAACACACACACACACACACACACACACACACACACACACACACACACACACACACACACACACACACCGGCAGCTGCGCCGACACAGCGGCCGCGCGTTCCCCGAGGCTGCCTGCTGTCCATCAGCACGTGCGCTACACCGTCACCGTGGCAAGCAGAGTTCAGATTCGCCTTCAAAGCGGCCCCACCGGAAGAAAGGTTCCGTTTTTGTTTTATCCAATTTATGCGTTTTTCTTTTCTTTTAGCGATGGCGAACAAGAGTGTCGGAACCCGTCTGGGACAATGTCGCGCGCGACGGCAGCGAAGTCGTCGCTGGGCATCAGCAACCCTCAGGGGACGGACGGACGGACAGACAGACAGACAGAGGGACGGACGGACGGGCAAACGGACGGTAACAGTGCTGCCTCCAGGGCGGACAAGTCGCCCCGCGCCCTGCGGATTTATTTTTCATTAAAAAATGTAAAAAAGAAACCAAACCAAGCAAAACATCTGTTCCGTCAGCCAGGCAATTTATTATTTTTTGTCAAGCCGCGCATTGGTAGGACCCGGAGGACTGGGAAGAGAGGGCGGCAGAAACGCGCCCACGGTTCCGCTTCCCCGGCTGGATTCCGCCAAGGGCTTCCTCACATGTTGACCCATTCGGCGCCAAACGACAATCGCCCCTTCGCGTGTTTAAGGCGCCATCTGTCACGTTTCCAATTCGCGAGCGACCTCATGACAGTTCCTTCCCCCCCCCCCCTCCAGAAAGCCATTACGCGGCCCGAACGCGCCAATAAGGTGGCCGCGCCTGGATTTGCATGCACGCAGTCACAGAGAAATTAGTCAATTATCACGCGCATGAATGGCTCTTGGCCCTCTTCAATGCCCCGTGCGTGTGCAAGTGTGTGCGTGCGCGTGAGTGTGTGCGTGCGAGGGCGTCTTTGTGTCTGTGTGTGGGCGTCATCTGATGGCCGCAGCCGTCCATATCATAGCCATCCCCATTCAACCTCTCTCTGTCTCTCTCTCTCTCTCTCTCTCTCTCTCTCTCTCTCTCTCTCTCTCTCTCTCTCTCTCTCTCTCTCTCTCTCTCTCTCTCTCTCTCTCTCTCTCTCTCTCTCTCTCTCTCTCTCTCTCTCTCTCTCACACACACACACACACACCCTCCTTCTCCGTTTAACCCTTAGCCCTCCCCTTCGCTAATCTGGCACGTCCCACTGCGATCAACGCACTGCCGATGTGTAATGCGCACGTCCTTGCACTGAGGTCCCATTACCGGCGTTAGCTCGCTCGCGCATATTCGAGGGACATAGGTCTGTTCGGGCGGGGATGTCTACACTACACTGCTATTCAACGAATGTGACGTCATATTCGTTCGAATGTGAATTTTGTCAGGTTCGTTAGAATATGACGTCCCTCACTCAGAATTTTGCTGTACACATATTGTTTGATTGTGGAGGATTGTTTGGAATTTCGTCGCGCTTTTTGCCTACTTACAGGCGTTTCTGACGAAAGATTGTGAGATTGTCTGCTCCAAGCGTACACAGATTGTTTAAGTGGGGGACCCCTTGCGTCACATTCGTTTGAATGTTGACGCACGTTCAAACGAATGTGACACCCTAATTTAACGGCCGTGTCAAGTTCAAGCGAATGTGACATCGTATTCAAACGAACAGAACAAAATTCACATTCTGACGATTATGACGTCACATTCGTTGGATGACAGTGTGTTGAATTACTGCTGCCTCGCCCCGTTTCCAAGTCGACCGGATGTCCTGTTCCGTTACCTGTGCATGTCTCCCGTGTATTCCCAAAACCCAGTGCAGGACGCTGGGTCATGATTCAACGTTCGCCCGTCGCCAAAAGTTTAGCGCCAAAAAGAATTGCAGGCCGAAATAAACAGAATCGAAATCCGACTTTTCACTTGCGGCCACACGCCAAACGCACCGCAAAGCCATTTTTTTCTCTTTTTTGCCGTACGCTTTGTCTCTGCTCTCTTATTTGCTTTATTTTCAACGAAAAGCGCGCGCACGCGCGCGCGCACGCACACACACACACACACACACACACACACACACACACACACACACACACCACGGGCACTTCACTTCGCCACACAGCGGGGGCCGCACGGCGTTGTACGTTGGGGAAGACACCCCACACACCTGGGTTCACGACTACACACACACACACACACAAAGCGACCGTGGGTCTCCATGCGACCGCCAACTATTGAACCTCGCCACGCTCCAGTGGCCCCAACGCTCCGGGCTCGCTCCAGGCTCGCTCCAGCCAGCCATTGGCGAGTGGAGGATTAGTTCCAGCAGAAACTCCAGGGCCGGCTCTACGCGGCCACCACGCCGAGGATCACGACCTCCAGGAGAAAACCAGGAACAAGCCAGGACGCCCTTAGCCTCCGCATACAACACCTGTCTCTGTCTCTCTCTGTCTCTCTCTGTCTCTGTCTCTCTCTCTCTCTCTCTCTCTCTCTCTCTCTCCCTCTCTCTCTCTCTCTCTCTCTCTCTCTCTCTCTCTCTCTCTCTCTCTCTCTCTCTCTCTCTCCCCGAGCGCAGTCACTCAGTGCGACAAAGAGAGCGGCCTTTGAGCGCCGCGGCCCCGCACCTCATCACGCCGCCTTAATTTGATCCTCCAAGCAGCGCGACGCAAAGCGCCGCCCTCGGTCGCGGTTCACATGGGGCGGGGCGGCGGGGCGGGGCGGGGCGGGGCGGCGGGGCGGGGCGGGGCGGGGCGGGGCGGGGCGGCGGGGCGGGGCGGCGGGGCGGCCCCAGCACTGCCAGACTCACGAGCCACTTGATGACAAAACCGTGGCTGGCACTGGCAGTGTCACGATGTCATCGTCACAAAATTGATTACATCATCGCATCGCCATCATGCAAAACTTGGTATAAATTAAATGCGCGCGGGCGTCGTGATAGCGCTCGGTGATAGCAGTGTGTCTGCTGTTTTGACGACAGATTCCCTGTTTGGAGAATGAATTCCGCGGTGGAATGCCAACAGAGTGGCCGTCACCCTCGGCGGCGCTGCTCGCATCCCTCGTCACCCTACGTGTCCACCGCGCGTCCGCCACGGCATTCCAGTGCAGGTGCCGTCCAGACAGCTGTTCCGGCCAGCCACACTGCAAATTGACTGCCGAGACCGGTCGCACGGGCATACAGGACATGAGCCCCGAGGTCCAAAGTGTAAAATGATTTTTTTGATTATTTTTTTTCTTCTTTTTTCTGATTTTTCGATTTTATTCAATTGATTATTTCCAACTCTTCTGAGTACAATTGCCTCACTTACAGAGGGTTTTTTTTTTTAAGTTTGAAGTGTGTGATACACGAAAGGATGTGAGCTTTTGACTTACTACAAAATCAAATAATTGCTTATAAAGAAGAAAAGACATAAAAACACACTGTAAACCGACTGTGACGTGACTTTTCTTTACATTTGATTTTTGATTTATTTTGATTTTTTCTTTAATTTTGATTTTTTCCCCGTGTACAATGATTTTTTTGAGTGATTCCCCCCTCGAAGCAGACAGACAACGCGCGCCGCCCTTCCCGTATCTCCGGATTCCAGGTTCCGGGTTCCGGATTCCAGGTTCCGGGTTCCGGGTTCCAGGCGGCTGGCGTCCCGCCCGGAATGCGGCTCTTTTTGTACAGGCCACGTGACGCTACTCATTAGTGCTTGACTGACGAGGCCCACTATCATCTCTGTTGGACGTCGTCGTGTGCCCGCCCACTGCTGCCTGCCAGCCCCGTCGGTGCCGGCGCAGCGTGGCTTCCCAGGCTGCCTGCCAGCCCCGTCGGTGCCGCCGCAGCGTGGCTTCCAGGCTGCCTGCCAGACCCGCCTTCCACGCACAAATTCCACCCTAGTCGTGTAGGTGGGCGTTTCCCTGGGCAGGCTACGGGAAATGGCGTGTCAGAGCGTGTATCATTAGACTTCCTGGAGAACAACGGCGGCGCCGCAGTGTCCTGGAGCCGAGTGCAGGCAGCCAGTGCCCGCCGCGCGTAAGAAGGAACAAAAACAACAAAGTGCAATAACGAGGGACCGAGTGACTCTGAAAAAGCGACACGTATTCTTTCGACGCGCTGAGCCCCGCCATCAGCGCAGTGTGCCAAACGCCCTGTCAACGCGGCTTAGGCACAACGCGAAATATCATTGGGGGGGAGAGAGAGAGAGAGAGAGAGAGAGAGAGAGAGAGAGAGAGAGAGAGAGAGAGAGAGAGGGAAAGAGAGAGGGAAAGAGAGAGAGAGAGCGAGAGAGAGCGTGTGTGCGTACGGGCTGCAGGGGTGGCGGTGATCACAAACGACTGACTGCCTTCATGCAATATGCACGAGAAGGCCGCCAGCGAGGTGGGGTTCGGGCAACATCCCGCCATCCCGGGGGTCCACCTTCATGCGCTGCAAGGCGTGTCCTCCGGGACTCCTGGAGGGTTCGACGCAAGCCCTCCAGGGGCCGGGCCTTCTGGTGGTCCCGAAAACGTGCCCCCGAGATCCTGGAACTTTGATCATGTCCTGGAACGCATTCATTAGCCATGCGGGCGGGCCGGAGACCGCGGTAAATGTATCACGGCAGCGCCGTGGGGAGAGCGTGGTCGCGAGTTCGAAGAGGTCCGACCCGCCCGTGTGTTCATCGAGACATCTTGCCTAGGGGTGAACGGGCGAAACACTACGCCATCCTGCGTCCTGCGGATGGCCTGGCCGAAGCCTGAACCAACCCAGCAGGTCCAACAGAACAACCAATGGGAAGGTCAGCAGAACGTCAACAGGCCACTTCCGGCAGAACGCAGCGCTGCTTCCGTTTGATCCGTTTCCGGTCGATCGGCTCGCCGTCGACCACATCCACTCATTGGCATATGGTAATGGCGCGGGGTATGGCGGAGGGCCGCATCTGGAACCCGCAGCGCGCAGCGGCGCCTTATTCGGAGTCGCTCTCTCCCTCTCTCTCTCTCTCTCTCTCTCTCTCTCTCTCTCTCTCTCTCTCTCTCTCTCTCTCTCTCTCTCTCTCTCTCACACACACACACACACTCTCACTCACTCTCTCTCTCTCTCTCTCTCTCTCTCTCTCTCTCTCTCTCTCTCTCTCTCTCTCTCTCTCTCTCAGAGCGACACGCCGGAATCCGCCTGCAGCTCCACGGACGGGCACTCCAGTGAATAGGCTGCGACGCGCCGCCCCGCCTTCGCCGCCCAAAGTGGCTGCCGGTCCCAGCAGGCGGCCGTCTCTCTCGCACTCACGGGGCGCCCCCCCCCCCCCCCCCACGGGCTGCGAGAGAGACGGAACGGGGATTGCTGCGTATTGGATGGCGAGCGGCTTGCTAACGGATCGGCCAAGTTTGGGCCTCCCCGCCGCCGCGGTGATACAATTCCCCGAGTTAACCCAGGTGACTTTTGCATTTGCATGCGCTCCCCGCTTTCCATCCCAGTTGTCGGCTGAGATTGTCGACTCGGTGGTAGTCCCTCTCGGATTACCGTGGATTGCTTAACGCTGCCGCGTCTGTCTCTCTCGCACGCACCGTCGCAGTGGGCCCAAGTGATCCATAATTCTGGTTGCCGTCCGTAAATGGGGGTCATTGCGCAAAGCAGGATCAATATAGTGCGCAGCGGGGCGGCGGGGGGCGCAACCTACACGCACCTAATCACCACCTGCCGGCAGGCAGGCAGGCAGGCAGCACCTGATAGCGTTACAATGTCATTGGAGGCGGTCCAAGACGGCAAAGGAACGGCGTGCGCTCTGTCTCTCTCGCACCCGCACGGACTGCGCCGTGAGTGCGACGGAACAACGGCTCGGCCACGCCCACGGCCCTCTTGGCGGCCGGCGGAACGAACAGTCCGGGCCGGAGGTCGCACAAATTACTTGAAACGGCGTGCCGCGGGGACGGAAAAACGCGGCCAGGGAATAATGACTCAACGGCTGCGTTCGAGGATCCTGCAGACTCGCGATGACCAAAATCGGAAAAAAAATAACACAAATTTTTTACAGAAATTAATGTGAATGTGGGTAACCGCCACACTGAACGAGCCGACTCCTGACGGAGATGCGTCGTGTGACTCCGACTCCCTTTGAAGGGACAATTGAAAGTTTGAGCACGCAGCCTGGCGGCAACCAAGGCACACGCACAGAGAGAGAGAGAGAGAGAGAGAGAGAGAGAGAGAGAGAGAGAGAGAGACGAAGCCCTCACCCCACAGGTGAAGTGGCGACACGCCGCTGAAATATTAATGGCTGGAAAGGTGAAACACACAGACTCACACACCACCTTCTCGTTCAATCGTGTGTGTGTGTGTGTGTGTGTGTGTGTGTGTGTGTGTGTGTGTGTGTGTGTGTGTGTCTCGCTCCGCACAAAGGGTTTGCGGTGGCGAAAGCAAATGAGTCTTACACGACGCCCGGCTGCGAGTTGACACCACTTTGAAGGAAGAGAGAGAGAGACAAAGGAAGGACGTGAGTTGGGAGAGTGGCCGATGCCTGGAGCACATAGCAAATAAGCGTCGTGTTGTCTAAAGTACAGCAATGAAAGGAGAGACCGGGATTTGTTCCTAAACGTTGAGTGTTTGACGCGACTTTTTTTTCAGTGGACTCACGCTGATGACATGGATGAGCGTGCATGATCGAGCATGACCAAGAATGAATCCCGCAGATGACCATGTGTCAGCGAGCAGCCCGGCGTCGATGACCACGGATTTCACCGAGGATGCTGGAACAGGCCCTGGTAGTTGATGGAGCGCATTAAGGCCACGGGGCGGAGTGGTGGCGCCAGCCTCCCAGGTGGAGGCGACGACAAAGCCTTCCCACCGCTCCTCGGCTCGCTTCGGCTCGGCTCGGCTCGGCTCGGCTCGGCCCGGTGCGCGTAATTTGGAGCCGGCAAGAAGCACACGCCGGCTCTCACTTCGGCACATCAGCCAGCAGGGCTGATTCAGCCTCCCGCCGGCAAAACCAGCGCCAACTTGCCGCCCAAGTTGCGGGTCGGGCCGCGCGGCTCTTGCGGCTTTTTGTATCCCAGTGCAGGTACTTTGGTTTACCTTAACGCCCTCCCTCCCCGCCTCCTTCCCGGCCCAGCCTGGCCGGCCTGCGGCGACCCACCGAACACGAGAGAACAAATAAGAGGGAGATTCGGAGAGAGCGCGGAGAAGGCGGTTTGTTTAGGTGAACCAAGTCTGCACTGCTGCAGGAGGCGAGTCGAAGACCAACGGTAAGTAATTAAACTAGCCAGGGGCAGGCCTTCGGCCTTAATGCTGAGCTGGCTTTTTTTGCAGATGCAAATGCATGTTGGCCTATAGATCTGCACCTATAGAGCTTGGCCTCTGGAGTTTGGCCTGTGGAGCTTAGCCTGTAGAGCTAAGTCTATGCGTACATATATGAAGATATTAAAAATAAAAAGAGGAAGATACCTCTAGTAAACGAAAGGTATCTTAGGGGGACAATTCGGCAAAGTCCCAAACAGGGTGCTTCGTTTCGCTCAGCAATTACCCAGAGAGCAGAGGCATCACAACAAATCCACCAACGAAAACCAACGGGCCAGGCGGTCTTGCCGCCTGCGAGACGCGGGTAGGCCACCCGGCGCACGCGCGTGCATTGGGGGACTTGCAAAGGTTTTAGGGGGCGGTCCGCACGCCCCATCCTCCCGGAGCCCCCAGAGGAGCCCCCCAGAGGCGCCCCCAGAGGCCCTAGGGGCACCCCCAGAGGCCCCAGAGGCGCCCCCGCAGGCCCCAGAGACGCTCCCAAAGGCCCCAGAGGCGCCCCCAGATCCCCCAGAGGCACCCCCAGATCACCCAGAGGCACCCCCAGATCACCCAGAGGCGCCCCCAGAGGCCCCAGAGGCGTCGGCGGGGCGCTGCGTCGCGACATCCCGCACTAAAGTTTGATGTGGACATGCACGCGAGCGCGAGCCGAGCCAGCTAAGCCCCAAAACGGCGACACGCCGCGGTACGGATGTTTCCAGGCCATCAAGCCGAGTCGGGGGGCAGGCAGGGGGCAGCCCCGCTGTGATCTGCAGGGACGCCGCATGCAGTGCGGGTCGTCATAGCAACGCGTAGCGACGTGCCCACCCCCGTCGTCATGGCAACCGCGGTCATCGGTTTTAATCTGAGGCAGCCAGCCGCCACGCCGCGGCCCACCTGGCGGGGCACTCGTAACTCACGCCTCAAGACGTTGATTCGATAATGGAAGCGCCAACAACAACAACAAAACAACTTGTTGTTGTTGCTGTCCCGCCGTAAAGCAAAGACGATCCGGCCGACCAATCGGAACCTCGGGTCGACTCGTCGCGATTACCAAACTACCCCGCTCCCCCCCCCCTCCGCGCCCACCTGTCGAGGCTCTCTCACTCTTTCTTCGGAAACTTGTCGGAGAGACGGGGGTGTGGCTCAATGTGGCGTCCTGCCCCGACAACACAACATCGCGCGCGACTCGGTTTGGTCGATAGACAATAAAGAAACTCCAAGGGGAACGAGTTTGACGTTTCAGCGCGCACCAGGGCGACACCAGCAGCAGGTTAATTGGCCGGCCCGACCACTCCACGCGCACCAATGGCAAACGTAAAAAAAAGAAAAGAAAGGAATGGGCAGACAATATAATGTAGCTCTCAGTTTGAAAAGAATCTGTTTTACATGTTATTTATGTGGAACAGGACAAACTCACGTCGCGCGAAGAGTGTACAACAGTGGTACCAACCCACAAAAATACTGACCGACACTGAGTGCGTGTGTGTGTGTGCGTGTGTGTGTAAGAGAGAGCGAGACAGTGGCGCCACTGCGATCTTCGTCATAAAGCCCGCACGAAATGGCCTTCCGCAGTCCTCTTGGCAAAAACCCACCCTGTTCCTATCTTTTATATACTCTTCTGCACCTGAGTTTTCTTGCCCTTTTTTAGTGCGCCAGGGCCACTTGCTTTCAGAATGACCCTGCCAGCCAGAGGGTTCACTGCTGCCGATGCCAGTCCGTCCCTTCATCCTGTTTTTCTCCAGTGATCCGTCGAAACGTAAACACAGACATCAATCAGCACTGCTGCCACTACAGACAGACAGAGAGAGAGAGAGAGAGAGAGAGAGAGAGAGAGAGAGAGAGAGAGAGAGAGAGAGAGAGAGAGAGAGGGAGAGGAAACATGACACACGGCGTATTTGCATTAGAAAAGCATTGCCACAGCAGGAAACCCTCAAAGATACTGCTTCCGCAAGTCGTAAAAATAAGAGTCAAACTTTTTTTTTTTCGTGGCCGTCTTGGGTGCGGACTACTCTGAGCCCGACGGGGGCCTCGCTGCAGCATGCACCAGCACGGTACTTGTCTTACGGTCAGCAAAAACAGAGGGAGGGAGAAAAGGGGGAAAAAAAAGAGGAAATAGTGGGCGTTGCGAGTCGTAAACGCGCGAAGCCGGAACCGCTTTGCACTCACAATTTGCAGCCTCGTAAATAGTACCGCCGCTAAAGGAATGAGAAACGGCCCCGCCGCGCGACGAGCCTCGGCCGCGACTCGGGAGACTCGTCGTCGTTACGAACGGAACGCACGAACGGCGGTGTCGTTCGACTTCCCGCGGCCGCCAAAAGAAGAGACTCGCCGATCCGTCTCCACCAATAGCAGCGCGCCAGCGATATCGCGGCCGCAAGCACGCGTGAGGGATGGTCCGCCAATAACTTACCCCTCGGCGCCACACACACACACACACACACACACACACACACACAAACACACACACACACACACACACACACACACACACACGGGGCATTCAAACTGTTATCAGCGTTTAGGGGGCCAAAAAGCCGTTGGAATCCTCTTCCAATCACTAGTTTGGGAAGCTCCTCCGGGCAACGAGAGCGGAGAGGGGGGGGGGGGGTTAGCGGAAACAGTCAATGAGTGCCCCTTCTGGGCCGGCAACTTTGAGCCACTCTCCCCGGCCCCCACATTTACGTCGTTATTCCCGTAATTAGCGAGCCGTTCTACGATCCGCGATAAGGCTGCGCCCCTTTCCCGCTGTATTTAGTGCATTTAGCCGTGAAGCCGTCACAAAATGAACTTCCTTTTTTTTTTTGAGTGCATTACAGGAAAGCCAATGAGAATAAACCAGCGACCAAAATTCACATACTCGCGAGTATGACGTCACATTCGTTGAATAACAGCGATGACGTAATTGCCGTAATTGAAACCGGCCGTCCGAAGCGCGCGCTGCACTCGAACAGCTCTGCACTCAGCCAACGCCCCGCCAGGGCGGCGTTCATTACAAGCTGGATGGAAAAAAGACAAGGAGGGTGGCGCTCTCATTTGGTATTCCGGGGTGGCGGGGGTGGCGGGGGCGGCGGGGGCGGCGCGAAGGCCATCCCTGGGGCGCGTCAAAGCCAGCAGCCCCGCGCGTCACCCGCAAGGCCCTCACCCGCTAGGAGTGCCAACCGCGGCGCCCTGTAGCGTCCCCCGCTCAGGGAGGCAACCCTAGCAGGCCGGGCCGGGGTAGGCAACCCTAGCGCAGCACCGCCGCCGCCAGGTGCCTTGAGGCGCCGCCCCTACTACTCTCTCGTCATCTCTCTCGCACGTCGCGCACTCCAGCAGCTCTTTGTGTTTTCTTTCCGCCACGACACGCTGCGCTGCGAAATGACTTCCGACTTGTGACACAACGCCGGCGAGCACATACACGACCCTACTTTCTTCATCCCGGGCCTTGCTTTTCCTCACACCGCCGCCACACAAGTTGCGGACCACCGTAGCGCGCGCGCGCGCGCACACACACACACACACACACACACACACACACACAGCGACATGCTTTCCTAGTCCGTTTATTGCTACGCCAAACAAACAAACACACACACACACACACTCACACAGAGAGAGTGAGGCAGAGCGACGTCACAATCTAGTGTAACGATTTCCGAACAAGAACGACAAGGGCGCGAAAAAACAATAAACCGAACCGAACTGCAGTGGTCTTTTATTTTTTTTAAAGGCCGGCGCTTTGATAACGATGAGATATTTTTTCCGTCGATGCAGCGGCAGCATGCAGGGCCTGGTTCGTTTCGCTGTTGCTACCGCTGGCACTTGATTCGCGTGGAATCGGCCGCTCGCTCGGGTTGGCTGCCTGCTGGACTGCCTGCCTGCTGGACTGACGCTGCCTGCTCGGGCTGGCCGCTTTCGTATCGGTCCCCTCCAGGCCGCGCTTTGCTCGCCGTGCCCGTATCGCTCGCCGGACATCGCAAACGTGTATATTGGGCCAGTGATGCAGATGAGAGGCGCCCGGCGGCGCGTCGACGCCCCCCCCCCTCCCCCCTCCCATTGCCATTTCACAGTGTCGGAGATTGGTCACGCACATTGCTTGATAAGGGTGGGCCGCATGCAACCTCTGCAGAGCTGCAGGCCGCCCCGAGGGGGGTGACGGCACAACAAGGGAGGGCGGCCGGCCCTAGTATCCCATTCATGCACGGTCTAATCGACGCCAAGTTGAAGGGAGCCGCAGGACGCAAGGGACGCTGGGCTCGGCGAGGCCGGCACGCCACGCTGCCACAGTGGGCCAGACGACCGTTGAGGCGGCCACAATCCCGGACACGTTTTGAGCGCCAGAGTCGCTAAATGGGACTCGAATCGAACGTGTGACCCCCCCCAATGGATTCCTCGTTTGTAGGGCAATCCAGTGGTGGGGTCACACCTTCGATTCGAGTCCCACTAAGCGACTCTGGAGCTCGAAATGCGTCTAGAAATATGGCCGCCTCAACGGTCTTCTGGCCCACTGTTGGCGCCACGTCAGCAACGGGCCGTGTTGCTGCTCTTGGTTTCAGTAAAATAATTGGCCAATTTGTTTTCGGCAGAATTTTCTGTAAAATTGTCAAGCCGCATCCTTACCAGCCAACCGCCCAGGTCCCACAAGAATCTCTCTCACACACACACACACACACACACACACACACACACACACACACAAAAAGGTGTTGGCTGAGCTAAGCGGGCAGAAAATTATTTATGAACAGCACAAGGAGAGCGTGCCGCGTGGCTCGTCCCCCGATACGCGTGAACACAGAGGGGGCCTCATCTTGCAGATTGTGGGGTCCTTACTTGGCTTGACTTGACCTCATTTGCGGGGGACAAAATAAAGTGCACCCCGCGGGCCGCGGTGGGGCTCACCACACTGGTGGCTCCAAACTGGCCGGGCCGAATTTAAACCAGGTTAGAGTAAAAACTGCAGCGGAGAGTGGTTCGTGTCGCCGCCAACCTCCAGCCCGGCCGCAGGCAAAGCTGAGACTACGAGCCTTGACAGGGGTGTTCTGTTGTTCAAGGCGCGCTGAGCTTTTTTGTTTTCCTTTTATTTATTTTCTCGCTGAAGTAGCAATTAACGTGGAGATTGACGTCCCGCGGGTTTTCCCGTTGTTTTCTTTTTTTTTTACTATGGTTTTCCAGTTTTCGCACCACTTTGCCCCTTTTCAACGCGGATGCCGCGAGGCGCCGCGACTGTTGCTGTCTCACTCTGACGCCCGCGAATCAGGGCTCCGGGGCGGAAAGAGAGGCAAAATAAGTACGATCAACTAATGATGTTGCAGAGAGAGAGAGAGAGAGAGAGAGAGAGAGAGAGAGAGAGAGAGAGAGAGAGAGAGAGAGAGAGAGAGAGAGAGAGAGAGATTAGAAAACAGGAGGAAGCGCCCTTGAAACATGAGGTCACGTCGTGGAACCAATAATCGCCGCCGCGACGCAGAGCCAGCCAGGTCGCAGGAACCAGATTATTTTCAGGTTTGACAATCCGGCGGGGTGGACGAGGACGACGAGAGCGGCAGCCAGCGTGTCGGCCAGGCGGACGGGCAGCCCGTTAGGGACATGTCCGGCCAATATCCTTCTTATATCCGGGTCGTTTCCGGGCCCCTCGGAGCCAATCAGCGCGCTGCCCGGCGTGTCGAGCACCATCTCCAGTCAGCCGGCTAAAAACGCATCTCCGTCCGGAGGGAGAATGAAAGGTACCAGCAGCGCATATATTCAATGTATCACCAGGACTTCTTCTTCCTCTTCTCCTTGTCTTCGGAGTGATAAACAAACGGCATCGTCGTTTATTCACAGCAGCAAGCAGCACCAGCAACGGCATAAGAAAAGTTAATTTGGCCGAAAAAATGACTTTAATTATTTGTGAAAGTTAAATTGTTTTTGTTGTGTGTTTTTTTTGTTTGTTTTTTTAATTTTAATTTTTTGCTCACTGGGATCCTCTGCAGGAAAGATGGTGGTGCTGCGTCACTCTGAATTAAAACACTCCGACCGGAGACAGCCCGCTAAGTAGCTAGGCGGTAGCGGG
The DNA here is from genome assembly GCA_030522485.1 of Stenchaetothrips biformis. Taxonomy (NCBI): domain Eukaryota; kingdom Metazoa; phylum Arthropoda; class Insecta; order Thysanoptera; family Thripidae; genus Stenchaetothrips; species Stenchaetothrips biformis. Next base: position 11,626,321 of record CM060100.1, read on the forward strand.
AACAGTGGAAAAGCCTAAAATCTTTTTTTTTTTGGCGCGCATTACTTTGTTTTTATTTTATTTTTAAATGGGTAAGGTTGACGAGCGCAGTGGGCGTGACAGTGCTGACGGTGTAGGGTGTAGGATACAGCAATTAGCAGATAACGCCTCATTAATGCCAAGCGTCTCGCCTTTAAATACGGCGCCCGCGCGTGTGAGGCGCGTAAGTCAAGTGTGTGAGTGTGAGGCCATGTACTGTGTGTGTGAGAGAGAGGGAGAGGGAGAGAGAGAGAGAGAGAGAGAGAGAGAGAGAGAGAGAGAGAGAGAGAGAGAGAGAGAGAGAGAGAGAGAGAGAGTGTGTTACTGCGATTGTGCGCGTTGTCGCCTGCCAGTGCGTTAGAGTCGGTGTGAGTGTGTGTGAGTTTGTGTTGACAGTGCCTCGACAGCGTGCGTGCAAGTGCCTAAAAGGCTTTTTCCAGAAACAGACAGGTATGCTAACAGGAAGGGCGGAGGCTAGGCATGGCAGGTAGCGGCCATGCCCCCGACGGGGATCTACGGCCCTTCGCAGCCCAATCACGTCTTTTGTTTTCACAGAATTTTCTCCCAGCGGAACAGGCAAATGAAAGATTGCACCCCGACGGCAAGTGATTTAGCTGATTTCTTGGGCTAACTGCAAATAAATCATCAACATACTTTCCTTCTTTTTTTTTTTGCCCTACTAAGCATCTCTGGACCCGGCCGCCTCCCTCCTCTCAGGGCCACTAGGCCGGGACACAGGGACTCCGAATGGGCTGTGCTGGGCTGGAAAGGGTGGTTTGGATTACCAGCCTATCTTGGACCGGGGCCAGGGGGGGCACGGCCACCACCTCGACGCGCATCCCCCCCCCCCCACCCCCGCTCTCATATGCCCACTCACACACATCACAAAGAATTGCCCAAAAGTCGTGGAAGAACACCGCCAACCATATTCGCCGAGGGCCGGCCTTGGCTGTAGCGGCAGCGCGCGGCAGCGGGCCATTCCACTCGGCCTCGCTCGCATCGCAGCCGAACTTGGAGTCGCGACGACGCGCCGTCCCCGTCAGCGCACAGTGGGTCAGAAGACCGTTGAGGCGGCCCCAATCCCGGACCCGTTTCGAGCTGCTCCTGAGTCGCTGATGGGACTCGAATCGAACGCGTGAGCCCACTCATGGATCTCTCGTTCGGAGAGCAATCCATTGGCGGGGTCATACGTTCCGTTCGAGTCCCATTTAGTGACTCTGGAGCTCAAACGCGTCCGAGATTTTGGCCGCCTCAACGGTCTTCTGACCCACTGTGCGCCCCGTTTGGGTCCGGTGATAAAACGACTCAGGCAGTCGTCCTTCTAATCCCCCGGGACGCGAGTCCACAGATGGCCCTGTGATCCCGAAAACAAGGTCACGCCCAGAAAAAAAAACAAAAAAAAAAACGTACTATGGTTGCTTAGCAGCAATGCGTCTGCTAATGAGGAAAAGTCAATGCGAGGCTGAGAGTATACCTTCCTCTTCGGAGAATTCCCTCTTCGGACATACCTGCGTGAAAGGAACGCCAGCTATTTACCCAGGTCCGTTCCGACGGTCCGTTTCCTCGATGGGATAAATATTCCGCGGAGGCAAGCTGCTGGCCCGCGGAGCACAGCCCCTACTGCCTGCATTCCGCGCGGGCCGGCCTGGAGGGAGGGCCGACGCCGACGCCGACGCACAGTGGGCCGACGCCGACATTCCGACGAGTCCGACGCGTCCACAACGGCGCGGACGCCGTCGGACAAACATTCGTTCTCGTCAGCCGTCGTCAGCACAGGGGTGTGGGTGGTGAAGGTGCGCTGGCGGGGCGGCCAGCACCAGGGGACTGTGAGACTGTGACAAGGACACCATCAGGCGCCTTCATTTGCGGTGGCGATCTGGCGGATTGGCGCGCACTGGAGGGGGAAGCTTTTAACGTGTCAAGGGGGCAGTGGACGAACAGCCCGCATATGCATATGCATGCCGCAGAGGCTGCTCCCCCCCCCCTCTCTCTCTCTCTCTCTCTCTCTCTCTCTCATTCTCTCTCTCCCTCTCTCTCTGTCACACACACACACACACACACACACTAGCACACACACACACACTAGCACACGTAGACTCGTGATGTACGTTTCGAGCGTGCCACTACAGAATCGTGTTGTCTACGCCGCAGTCGCTTCATAAACATGCGCATTATGTTCATACCTAGCGCCGCTCCATTGTCTGTGTGCGTGAGACTGTTGGTGTTGAGTGTTGAGTCCCGCACGACCGGCCACGCGCATAGTTTGACAGGGCCCCAAATCGGCCTCCGCGTCGCTTTGCGTCGAACGCGGACTATTGGGTCGTCCACTGTGGGACCGTTGCGTCGGCGAAAGAGGAAAATGGACGCCATATTGCGATGATTGGGCGTCCGCGTCGTCTATCATGGGTGTTCAGGGTGTAGTGGGTCTGGTGTGAGCCCCCAAATGGATTGGAGTCCTGTCAGGTTGAGTGGGTCCGGCTGCGGTCGCGAGCCGATGCCACGGCCTAATGGGTGCCAACCCGTGTGCCCACTGGTCTCGTTCAAGCAGGGCATACATTTCGCAACCAACTTTCCGGCTCAAAACATTTAAAATAGTGTTACGTTTGCGGGTTTGTAAGTGAAAGGAAGCACTGGGGCTTGATCTGGGAGACAGCTGTTTATTGGACCAGAGCGAGTGATGCACAGTTCGTGAGTCTAGAGGCGTGTGAGGGGTCCTAGGCCTAGGTGCTGCTCGGGGAGACCCTGGGGCCAATAATGACACCCGCGAGCGTGTTTAGCTCCAACAGTCAAAGCCGAGTAACTTCGGTCAAATTCAATGACATAACAATAGTGATCCGAAGGCAAGTTTGATTTTGAGAGGCCGCTATGTGACCGTAAAATTGTTGTACTGATTTGGCGCCATGCAGATGCAAAAAGCTAACGCCGAAATTTGTTCCTCGCCGGTTCGTTCTGCTTCTGCTATGTTGGCGGCGGCCCTGGTGCGTACTGACAGCTACACGCTGGTTGCGGGCCGGACCGCACCGGACCTGTCTCGCCGCAACGGCTCTAAATCGGAACACAAGACCGAAGAAACTAAAAACGAAACCAGTTCGACAGTCGCTGCTGTCAAAAGGAAGGGCGAGCCTTTGCATTTTGCAGGGCGGCGTGTTTCTCCACCATCTCTCTCTCTTTCTCTCTCTCTCTCTCTCTCTCTCTCTCTCTCTCTCTCTCTCTCTCTCTCTCTCTCTCTCTCTCTCTCACTCCGATCCGTGGCCGATCTGCTCCATATTGCAGGTAGCCAGATTTGCGGTTACGGCGCTCTCTGCGCACTGCGCCAACGCGCAACCTCTTCGTTCCCTGTTCGCCCCTCGCAGTGCAACGCGGAGCGAGGCGGCCCAGCATGCGTGTGGCCGTGCGAACGAGACCAACTAATCAGAGCAAACCTCGGCGGGACGCGGGTCCTTTTGGCCGAAGGCGAACCTCGGTGCCACCCCGCCCGCCCCGCCCCGCCCCGCCCCGCCTGGTCCTTATCACGCGTCCGTTCATCTCTCACGTCCGAGGCTCTCGGAACCTCGGCCAAGCTCGCCGCTCCAAATCCTCCCCTCTTGGGCCGAGTTCGAAAACGGAGCAGGCCACTGGGGGGGGCGCTCGGTGGGGGCACAGGGGGGGCCGCTGCGCGTTGCGCTTCTTCTTTTGGCGCGCCTCCCTTTGGCGGGAGCTTCTTCCGTAACAGGTGGGGGGGGGGAAGAGGGCTTCACCTGCAGGCCGAAATGCGTCCTCTGTTTCCCTCATAGCACCCCTCGACGCGTGAGCAATGCACGAATGAGAGTGCTCTGGATCGGCTGCAGAAGGCAGGGCTCCGGACCTCACGCTGTGAGTTAACTCAAACAGAGACGGTCTTCGCTGCCCGCCGCCGCACAGTGGACCGGAAACAGGAAGACGGCGCAGGCAGCCAAAACTCTAGACGCGTTTTGAGCTCCAGAGTCGCATGGTGGGACTCGAATCGAACGTCTGACCACACCAATGCATTGCTCGTTCGTAGAACAATCCATTGGTGAGGTCACGCGTTCGATTCGAGTCCCATTTAGCGACTGTGGAGCTCAAAGCGCGTCTCGAATTTTGGCCACCTCAACGGTCTTCTGGCCCACTGTGCCCCGCGCGGCCCCGCGGACACTCAGGGTCAGCCGCCTGGCCACAGTTTGCAGAGGAGCCAACCAACGCCGACCCGTTGGCCCCGTCAGCAACTGCCCGGGGCCCAGGCAGCCGACAATGCCAAGTCCATCACGAAGGACCACTCGACGTCGACGCATCAATTAGTCACAATGCAAACCCCCCGAGGGTCGCCGTCTCGGCCGGGACCGCCTGCAGGTTAGGCACAGTGGGCGCGGGCCGACGCACGGCAGTGCGGCGCGTTGCCTACCCTCGACACTGCAGGCGCTGCTGGATGTTGCCCGAGGGTCGTTCCTATTCCATTTATTCATCCATTCATGACTGTTTCTCGCGACCTCTCAGAAGAGTCCGTCTCGTGCAAGCGCGGCGCGGTGGCGGTGTCGTGCCGCTCGCGACGGCGAGGGGCGACAGCGAGGCGTGTGTCAAAATGTGTGTTTTGACTTACAGCGGCGGCGGCGGCGGCCGGGAGCAATGGCTCGAAAGAGTGGAAATATGGCCGACCGGAGACAGAGGTGGAAGGAGGAAGGCGAAACAGGCGAGCGAGAGAGAGAGAGAGAGAGAGAGAGAGAGAGAGAGAGAGAGAGAGAGAGAGAGAGAGAGATAAGACCGCCGAAGGAGAGGAGTAGGTCGGGATCGATGCAATTTTGGCACGGCGCCTCGAACGAACGGAGGTAGGCACATGGGCGGTACCCTCGCTGACGGGGCAGCAGGCCGCCGCCCCCTGCCTGGAGCTCGCTTCCGGACCCGCTGGAGTTGGGGAGGTGGGATTAGAAGAAACGCGGGGTTGTTGGTTCGCGCCTCCGCCCGGCACTTCGCCTAGCGGCCATGTACTTCCTGGGGACGGCGCGCCTTACATTCTATTACGCTCGTCATGGCCGCCGAAAGGGTCCTTCCTTCTCCAGGACCGAGACGCCCGGACCACCCGGACGAACGGGCATTATGGAAAGTGGGCAAATTCGAGAGGTACATCGCTGTTTGCTCGCGCGTCCGTGTTGGATCACACTCACGCAGCTGCTCTCTCTCTCTCTCTATCTTTCTGTGTGTGTGTGTGTGTGGGGGGGGGGGGGTGTGTTATTTGAAGACGGGCGTTCGCGTTGGCTGACGGTGATGCCGAAACCGCAGGACAAACATTGTGGTCGACCCGACAGCAGTGGTGTCGCGGTCAACGCCGCTACACAGCTATACACACACACACACACACACACACACACACACACACACACAGAGAGAGAGAGAGAGAGAGAGAGAGAGGAGAGAGAGAGGAGAGAGAGAGAGAGAGAGAGAGAGAGAGAGAGAGAGATGCACGAACACAATCATCGGGCGATGACAAAGTGTCAACAACACACGCGCGGCATTGCATCCCCGACGGGCCCCAAAGGGGTTCCTTGGTCCTTGGCCACGGCGCCGGCGCTTGAGGTGCACGCGAGTCTGTCTGCGCTCCGCATCGAGACAAGCGGCGACTCGCAAAAACTAGCCCTTTGGCGCTCGGGGCCGGCGGCCACCGCCAAGCTACCGCACCCTGGAGGCCAGAGGCGGGGCCCAGGCCAGCGCAAAGCCGTTCCATAACTTCCTTTACAACTTTTAGTTTTTAGTGTCACGTTGGAAGTCATTTAGGGACGTCCCCCGCGCGGTCCGGCCCCCGCCTGCATCGCGTGCCGCGCCATTGCCAAGCCTTATCTGGAGCCCCGCGAGTTCGTCGCCGACCCGTTCCTTTTTCGCAGAGATTTTTTTTTTTTTTTTAAATTTTGCTTATTAAAGACTCCGTTATTATTGAGAAGCTGCTTTCCGCACAGCCCTCAAGGGCCGGGTCGGGGTCCACCCGGCCGGCAGGTGCTCCATGCATCACCGCGACTGACACGGCAACACAAACACACACACAGCGACGCCGACCAGGAGGCGGGCTATCATCCTGGTGGCGCGCCAGCTCGGCGGGGCGGGCTCCAACTTTGCGGCCGAAACTGTCGGAGCGGTGGGAGGGCGCCCCGCCCCTCCGGTGACGACGCGCTGATGAGCTGTCGCCGGGCCTGGCCGCACAGTGGGCCGGACGCTCGGCTAGGTAGGCATCCCAGTGGGCAGGACTCTTTCTCCCTTCATTCCCAGCCGTCCTCGATTTTCACACCTCGTTCTTGGCGGTCACCTCGCCTCGCTGTCCAGCGCGACTACATCCTGTTGTTGTTCTGATTATTACCCCCTGCTACTTTTTCCTCCTTCCCTCTCTTTTTATTTCATTTTTTTTCCTCCCCGTTTTTTTCCTCCTCGCTTCATTCAGCCTCGCCTCGCCTGCAGCGCACGGAGGAGTAAATCAACACGCCTCTATCTTGGGGTCGTATCGGCGAGCGAGATAGCTCTCTTTCTAGCTTTCCAGGGGGGGCCCTGCCAGCCTGCAGGCAGGCCTGCGAGCGAACAAGTAGCGCCCACTGTGGTGTGGTGCTGAGGCCCTGGTTCCAGCCACCGCATCCCCAACCTAAACACAGTGACAGCCCCGCCTTTCCTAGCCATAGTGTTCGGCGCGCAATCGGCCGCAGGGGGAAGTTCGGCTCATGCACGGCCTGGCCCACTGTGCAGCCGCTCCGCTGCTCTGCACCGCAATTCGCTTACGAGCCATTCAGTTTCATAATACGAAACGGTTTCCAATTATAAGACCACCACGACACGGGCGACATGCTCCCGAAGTGTGACCCACTTTTACGCCCAATGCAGTTTCCCCGCACTATCACCAATGCTGCCACCACAGCCACCAAAAATGAAAACAAAAATATTTTTTTTTGACGTGTGCGCTGTTGTTGCGACAAGCTCATCGGTGTCTACGCAAATGTGGCCTCTGCCACCCATAACGCACACGCGCCTCCCCGCGGGCCAACAAACAGGTGTCGCTTGCAATCCACGCGCCTGATGACCAATCAGCTTCTCGGCCCCCTCGAAATAACGTCAGCACAGCATGGTCATCGTCAGTGGCAGCTCGCTTGACCGGGTCATTATTATTTTTTAACTGTTTCATTGTTTTTATTTAAATTTACATGTTGTTTTTTTTTTAAGTTACATTAATGTGTGAACAGGAAGGCAGACATCGGCAGGGGTTTTGCAGCCTGCAGCCGCTCCCTTGAGTCTCCCCGCGCGGTCCCTTCCCAGTGGGCCACCCGGACGAAGGACAAAAGGGACCCAACGAAACAGCTCCATAATTCGGATGTATTGATTAGTGTCGCCAGAAGGAGGCCAAGTCAAACCGCAGCGCGTTCTCTCTGTCTCTGTCTGACTCTCTCTCTCTCTCTCTCTCTCTCTCTCTCTCTCTCTCTCTCTCTCTCTCTCTCTCTCTCTCTCTCTCTCTCTCTCTCTCTCTCTCCGAGGCGACATCGCGAAGACCAGGACCCAGTCCGCCCGAGGCTGCCGATGAGTAATCTCACTCCGGAGCCCTACAACTCGCAGGTGTGGCCAGAGACGGCTGTCAAGTACACTCCGCGGCGACAGTGCAAGGTTTCTTGTAAATTTAGTGAGATGTTTCAAGTAAATTCACTGTAACGTTTCGAGTAAATTTACTGTAATGTTCCAAGTAAACTTACTATATAATGTTTCAAGTAAATTAAATTATTGCAAGGAAATTTACGCGGTTCAATAAAACGCGTTTTCAGGGTGTGGGGCAGTCCTGGCCGGGAGTGTACCCAGGTTCTCCAGGGCCCGGCAGACTTATTACTGACCGGGGACTGCGTCAATACATCACGGGGTGTCACGCAGCCATCCAATAGCATCGCGGGGCCCCGCCTGACGGGAGGGGGCGCGGGTTCGCCCCCCGCCGCCGGCTTTGCTAAATTGACAAAAAGGCGACACGGCAGTTAGCCGCGCCCCAAATTAGGAATCGTGGAATCGAAGACAAGTCGGTCCGCGGCGCTAAATGATGGAAGGCCGAGGCCCGGAATAGTCCGGCCGCGTCACGGCCACGCGGTGCCGGCAGCCTGGCCCACTGTGCGCCAGTCTGGGTGGCCGTGAGTGGAAACGATCATTCTCGGCAAAGGGTTTTCACTTTGCAGCGGCGTCTTGCCTTCAGCTGGGCCGGGCAAACAGACCCTATCAGTCAGTCAGCCTGTCCACTCCGTCCGCTCGGCCTTCCGGCCCCCGGAGGTATCCCAACACCAACCAATTTCCGGTGATTTCCGCTTAAGATTTGACTTTAGTCTGACTTGATTTGGATGACCTTGTAGTTTTTCTAACCGCGTTCTCGGTCGTCCTCCGACTTTGCCTTGCCGAGCCGGTCCGTCGGTCCGTCCGCCTGTCGCGAGGAGTGCGCCTGTCTGTTTGACCGCCAGTGCGTCCGCTGCCACCCCTCCATCACACGGCGATCATCTGTAATCAGCTTAGGGACGAACAGCTATCTGGACTTGACGCTTGCCGAGCCCCGCTGAGTGGGGGCGAGGCGGGGCGAGGCGGGGCGAGGCGGGGCGGGGTGGGGCGGGGTGAGGCGGGGTGGGGCGGGGCGGGGTGGGGCACCACGGCAGACGCAAACCGCCCCAGAGCGAGGCAATATTAGGCACTCTGTACTACGCGCCAAATAATCTCATTTGTGTCCCGAAACGCAGCTGATATCGACGCTTAACGCCTGAGAGGTTCTTATCACCCGCGGTGCGGCTACCACGCTCGAGGCCACCACTTACCGACGGTAATGTCGTTCGAGACCCACCTGGAATGAATGAGGCGGGCCGGTGGAGCATCGAACATCGATCCCAAGTCGCAGGCGCGCGGCCCCAAAGTTTACCAGTCGTTTCGGAGCGGACCTTGAGCCTGATGGGGCAGGAGTCAGGGTACCCGCCCACGCGGGCGCACAGTGGGTCAGAAGACCGTTGTGGCGGCCATATTTCTAGACGCATTTTGAGCTCCAGCGTCGCTCAATGGGACTCGAACCGAACGTGTGACCCCACCAGGGGATTGCTCTCCAAACGAGGACTCCATTGGTGGGGTCACACGTTCGGTTCGAGTCCCTCTTAGCGACTCTGGAGCTCAAAACGCGTCTAGAGTTTTGGCCGCCTTAACGGTCTTCTGACCTACTGTGGGGCGGAGTCAGGGTACCCATCCACGCGGGTGACTCTGCCACTCGCCGGGAAACAGTCCCGCGTTCCGCAGGGCGATTACAGCTCGCTGGAGGACGATCGGGGCGGGGCGTCGGGGCGGGGCGTGCGGACGGCAGGACGGTCCACCCTCGCATCCAGTATCTATTTATCTTTTTAAACAGTTTTCGGCCGCGCTTCGCTTTCGGGTCCAGCCATTCCGGGGCTGCACCTCCAGACTGGAGGCTCCAGACTGGAAGCTCCAGACGCCAGATGGCAGCAGCACAGCGCCATCATTGTCGGACTTTAACGATTTATCGGTCCGACTCCGGCCCACATATAAATTGCATGTCGCACCGACTCGGTAGGACTCGTTGGGCCCGGCATCGATTCCACGCTGGGCCTTCTGACTGACTGCGTCCTGGCTGCCTCCTGGCTGCCTGCTGGCTGCCTGCTGGCTGCCTGCTGGCTGCCTTCTGGCTGCCCGGCGACCAATGTGCCGCTGCTATCTCCTCGCGCACGATTTGGCGTGTCGCCGTTGGTACTCCTTACGCGTGATTTCACCGGCGATACCGTGCTGGCCTCTACGTGCCGCAGGTGCAGCGGTGTGGCACGCCCCGCCCCGCCCCGCCGAGACGAGGCCGAGGCCGAGGACGCGAGGCGCACATGGCCGCCCGAGTATAAGCCCCATGCAATTGCCGAACCCCGAGCCTCCGCGTCGGATTGAGGGCGCCTCCTTCTCACTCTGCGTGCGATGCGTGACGTCAGGCGTCGCATCCGACGGCTCAGGCGCCCCGCCGCGCCCCGCCGCGCCCCGCCGCGCCCCGCCGCGCCCCGCCGTGCGAGCGGTTCCGATTTCCCGTCGAAACACTCCGACCTTGGCACGGCGCGGCGCGGCGCGGCGCGCGGCCTCACTGGATTTAATCCTCTACTCCGGCAAGTGCTCTGCCCACGGCACCGGTACCGAGCAGGCAGGCGGGCGCCCCGCCGGGTCAGCGTGTTGAGGCACGACTACCCCACTGTGCGCCCCCCCCCCCCAAGGCGCAAGGCCCCCGGCCTTCCACAGCACGGCGAGCATAACTTGAGCCCCGAGACGGTTAATTAATTATGCACTCGGTGGTGATTCATTAAACTTTTCCGAGGCGAGCTATACCACTGCTTGGCTGGCCCGGCCGACTTGAATACCTTCAGTTCGCATTGCGTACCCACCCACCCCCTAGCGGCGGCCCGTTCGAACGGCCAACTTTGAGGTGGTTTGGCGCGCCAAGCTGCGATTCAGTTCGCTCGTTGGCTGCATCTCGCTGCTCGACGCTTTTAATTGGCCGTCGAAAAGGGCGTCGCGTCGCTCATTGGTGGCGGCTCACAGGACAGCGCAGACACGCCCCTCGCCCCACCTAACCTAACCTAACCCGTTTTAAACCACTTTTCGGCCCTCCACTGGCCACCCCTTGGCCGCGGTGACGCAATGTACTTAGCACATCGGGCCCTCACTGGAACGCTCGGTACAGTCACTCCCAGTGGTCAATCAAAGTAGGACACCGAGGACCTTTTCAACCGTGTGCTACAATCATTGAACTCGGGTCCACTACTTTTACAGAAACCTTTTTTTTTTTCTGCGGATCTTTATCAAAATGAATATTCTGAACCAGTTATGTTTTCTCTTTTTTCGCTGTGTTCAAATTGAATCGTCCCACAGCGTCCCCTACGGCGCGGCAGGGTGGGGGCCAAGGGGGCAAGGGGGGGGGATCGCTGTTTGTTAATCATTCAGTCCGTCCCTCTCTCCCGCGGCGGCGGAGGCGCGCCAAAAAGTTGCCAAAAAAAAGTTGTGGAGAGCGAGAGGGACAGCAAGCCAGCGGGCCGCATAATCTTTAATAGCCCCACTCAGCGCCGAGCCGGAAGCGCGCGCGTTTTGTCAACGACCCCGTGAATTATTCGGATTATCGCCGAGACAAGTCGCAAGTAAATTAGTGACTAACTAATGAAAGAAAAGAGGCAATGAGCAGCGGCGCAGCCCAGCGCCGGCTTTGTTGTCCTATCGGAGAGCGAGTCGCAGAGCCGGCAGCTGTCGCCTCCGCTCCCACACCCGCGCAGCGGAATGGACTCCCGCGTGCACCGACGCGCCATTATAACTTTGCTTTCATTCGGTCTTTTCCCTCACTCACTTCGATAATTCGGACCGGGGTTGCCCGGAATCCGCGCGTCCCTGATGCTGCGGCCGAGGTAAATCCAGACTCGCACGCAAGGCCTCGCAACGCGGCCACACCGCTCTCGTCAGTTCATCGCGAGCGCGGCGACAACAACACCCGAGCCGAGTCGAGTCGAGCCGAGCCGAGCCGAGCCGAGCCGAGCCGAGCCGAGCCGGGCCGCGTGTTCGCACGTCTCGCGAGAGGGAGCGGCAGCGACAGCGACGAACGGGGCGAGCGCGCGCCGCCACAGCCAACGGAGGACTGGTGCCTGCCTGCGGCGGCGGCCCGTTCGGCTAGGCGCTCCCCGCCGCCGCCGCCGCCGCCGCTAGGGGCGCCTGCGTCGCCGAGCGCACGCCGCGCAGTGGGTCAGAAGACCGTTCAGGCGGCCAAAACTCTAGACGCGTTTTGAGCTCCAGAGTCGCTAAATGGGACTCGAATCGAACGTCTGAGTCCAACGATGGATTCCCCGTTCGTAAAGCAATCCGCTGGCGGGGTCACACGTCCGTTTCGAGTCCCATTTAGCGCCTCTGGACCTCAAAACGTGTCTAGGATTTTGGCCGCCTCGACGGTCTTCTGACCCACTGCGCGTAGCCGCGCGGCCGCGCCGCGTTTATGGAAATGATGGACGTGCTACGGACGTGCCGCGGATGTGCCGCCGAACAAGCAACTGCTCGAAACTCGAACCGATCCCGAGCCGGCGTTAGAGATGAGGACGTCTCTGGAGGACGCGCAGAGTGTTTCGTCGCGCTGTCTCTCTCGCACTCGCACGGGCCCAGGGTGCGCTCTGGTATGCGGGAGAAACCGAGCGACGGAATCACTGTGCCCAAACGGAATGCGAAAAAATATTGGAGGCCAGTAGTTGGGGTCGTGACTCGGAAACTCGTCGACTCGAGTCAAGCGTGCCGTTACCGATGGAACAGTTTTTTTTTTATCATTCGAAGGGCAATCCACTGGACGTTTGACGTAAAGTCCGCATATTTGAGAAAAGCGAGCGGCTGCGCTCCGCTGGGGTTCGAATACCCGCGACCCGAGAGGCAGCCACTGCAGCTATAAAATAATGCATCGGCTACTTTGGCCCGGCCGGCGATGTTTTATCGATGCGATGCCGGACAGCGGCGTGGGAAGCTGCTGCGTTGCAGGAGGCTGATTGACCTGAATCTTTAACTTGCAATGGAGGGAATGCCAGAACAAAGCGGCACGCAGCTAGCTGCTTGCTGGGGGGTCTGACGGCGCCCGACGTACCGAGGGTAGGCAACACGCTCAACAAGTCTGTGCTCCTGCACCTCGCCTTGCCTACCAGCACGGCGACCCCGGGGAGAGTGCGGCCAGCACAAGTGGGCAACACAGTGACTTTTTTTTTTCTGAAGTCCGCAAGGGCCGTTTTTTTTCCCCGCTACGATCCACCGGACGGTATCCTCTGGAGATCGTGATTTTGGCCGCCTTGGCGCGCGGACACTGTGTCTAACCCATGCCGGTTATCGTAAATCCTTTTGCGTGCCGCGGTCTCTGTGACTCTGTGTCCTCGGTGCGCGTGCCTGCATGTGAGTGTGTGTGTGTGTGTGTGTGTGTGTGTGTGTGTGAGTGTGTTGGCTTTCCCGCGTAGTGCTGCCAGTGGGTCGGCGGTTCCCTGCGGTTCGCTCGTAAAGTGAGATCTTATCCCGTTCGGCTCGCCAAACCCGTCGCGTACTTTCAAACAATAACAAAAGTGCGCTTCGCCGTGGCCCGCCCTGCCCGCCCCCGTTCGTCAAGGGATTCCGTGGCGCAGAGAGAGAGAGAGAGAGAGAGAGAGAGAGAGAGAGAGAGAGAGAGAGAGAGAGAGAGAGAGAGAGAGAGAGTGTCAGCCGGCTGCATAGATATCCTCGGCGGAATCGCACAGCGCGCTGCGCACCACATTAGGTCAGGGGACCATTCAAACAGCCAAAATTCTAGACGCGTTTTGAGCTCCAGATTCGCTAAATAGGACTCGAATCGAACGTGTGACCCCACCGATGGATTGCTGTCCAAACGAGGAATCCATTAGTGGAGTCACACGTTCGATTCGAGTCCCATCTAGCGACTCTGGGGCTCAAAACGCGTCTAGAATTTTGGCCGCCTAAACGGTCTTCTGACCCACTGTGCTCACACCGAAGAGAATGCCAGAATGCCGTCCTATCGGTTAAGGATGCTTTGGGTGAAAACAAACCGGAAGTGGATCTGGTTATTGAGTGTCGTGATGGCTCGCTGTGCTGCGCTGCAGCTGGCTGCAAGAACCAGCAGCGCCCCGGCATGCTGGTGCGAGAGAGACAGAGCAACTGCATTCCGGGCACTTGGCGTGCAGGCCGCGCAGGCACGACCTTCAAAAGTGTTTCGAACGGTGTCGGGTCACGTCAATGCTGCCTGCCTGCTCGGGCTGGCCGCCGCCGCCGCCGCGCTGCACTTTGGCCGAGTTGCCGCCGCGCCGCCGCCGAGCCGCCAGCCCGAGCCGCCAGCCTGAACCTTTCATCAGTCGCGCTGGAAAATGGATACATTTGCGGAGGAGCGGGCCTAGCCAGCCCGCCAGCTCCGGAGACTAACTTTTTAATGCGGGGAGCCCTGCCCTCCACTCGCGGTCCGAACACAGTTCGGCTAAAAGGTCGTTAGAAAATTAGTACACCAGAGAACTTCGTTCTCTGAAATGCGATAGTCAAGTGAAAGTTCTTAATCTTTTGAAGAAAATTCAATAGTCGCTATTGCTTTCCTTGTTTTCCGTCCGCGCGGGTCAGCGGCCCCAACCGCGGCGCGTCGTTGCTCGGACAGTGATGGCCCATAACAGACTGTCTTAATTTGCATTTGGTGCGACCCTGCCTGCGCTTTTTACAGCCTTTTTTTTTTTCTACGTAATGAATGTAGGGGGCGATGCCTCTGCGAGCACCTCTCGCTCACATAAACCAAGCCACAACCCGATTGTGAGTGCTGCCTTAGTGTGTGTTTGCCCGCAGAGTGTGTCTGGCAGTGGTGGAGCACCTGCAGGGGGAGCAGTGGGTGGGTGCGCGGGCGCAGTTTTAATTAAAACAACCTGCTCGGCGCATCCTTACCTCGCGCCCCGTGCTCCATTCACTCCAGCCACTGGGCCGGCCGGGCTGCGAGCCGGGCTGCTGGCATGCGTGGGGCACTGGTACCCTTCATGCCCGTCCCGGCCTTGCCGCCCCGACTCACAGTGGGCCAGAGGAGGTCACAATCCCGGGCGGGTTTTGAGATCCAGAGTCGCTAAATGGGACTCGAACCGAACGTGTGACCCCACCAATGGATTGCTCTCCGAACGCGGAATCTATTGGTGGTGTCACACGTTCAGATCGAGTCCTATTTAGCGACTGACGAGCTCAAAACGCGTCTAGAGTTTTGGCCGGCTGCGCCGGTCTTCTGGCCCACTGTGCGACTCTGCGGCGCTGCGCACAACGCCATTAGAGTGCTGCGGTGCAGCTCACTCCGCCACTCCGGCCAAAGTAAAGCCAACGTGATCATATGTTCCAGTGCGTCTGCTGGTTGCCTGCCCGCCTGGCTGCCTGGCTAGCTGGCTGGCAGCCTGGCTGGCTGCCTGGCTGGCTTCGCCGAGGCGCTACGTAATCCCTCGTTCATTGAATGTTGGTCTTAGTCGGCGGCGTTTCCTCTGCCATTGCTCTGAAAGCTGCCGTCTTTGTTGACTCGCGACACTGCGCGCTGCTCCGATATTAGCGACTCGGCACACACCTGAGGCAGGGCTGTGCGTTGCACTGTGGGTCAGAAGACCGTTGAAGCGGCCAAAATTCTAGACGCGTCTTGAGCTCCAGAGTCGCTAAATGGGACTCGAATCGGACGTGTGACCCCACTAAGGAATATCTTAGTGAAGTCAAACGTTCGATTCGAGTCCCATTTAGCGATTCTGGAGCTCAAAACGCGTCCGGGATTGAGGCCGCCTCAACGGTCTTCTGACCCACTGTGCGTTGCTGCCGTCCGCGCGACTCCCTGACGCGCGATATTGCACCACGCCGTCAAGGCCGTCGCCGAGGCCGCGCCGAAGCCGCACCGAGGCCGCACCACGCCGTCAGCCTCCTTTCAGCCGCTCATAAACACGGGCACAGCGCCGCGCAGCGCGGCAAAGGCCGAAAGGGAAGGCCGCGGGCCTTTGGGTCTCGGGGGTCACCTACACCGCCACGCCACGGCGTAATGACCATTTCAGACAGCATTCCGCCCGCCGCGCCAACTTTGGCTCCCATTGGTGGCACGCTGGGCCTCAAAGTATAGCATTCCCTCGGAAGCGAGACGGGTTGTTTAGTTCCCGCGAGGCAGCGGTGCCGCCCCATCGCTGTTGGCGTTGGCGCGGCCGGCGGCTGGCCCACTGTGCGGCGCCGCTGCCTCCTCGCTCTGTCGTGCTCACGGGCCGTCCCGCAGGGCCGCGAGAGAGACAGACTCTCGCTCCGGATCCAGCCTGCAGGGCAGGGCGGCCCAGCCGAGGACCGGACCAATGCACAGCTGTCCTTGAAAGGCTAAGTGGACCCGGGGCGGCCTGTCTGCCTGCCCGCCTGCCTGCCTGCCTGCCCGCCTGCCTGCCTGCCAGGGGGCCTTCTCGGCGGCACCGCGGCACCTCGGAGTTTGTTCCCCCAGGTCCAGTCCGCCCTATGTATATGGGGCAGGCCGAGCCTGGCTTGGTCAACACGGGGGAGGAGTAAGGGGATTGGAGGTGGAGAAGGAGAAGGAGGGGGAGGGGGAGAAGGAGAAGGAGAAGGAGAAGGAGAAGGAGGGGGAGGGGGAGAAGGAGGGGGAGGGGGAGATGCCAGGGAGGCAGTCCCTCGCGGGGAATTGGCCCCGCCAAGCAGACCGAGCAGGCAGCAGGCCTCCACCAATACGGTGTAGGCTTTGGCCGAGTCGCGGCCCAGTAGGCCCAGGCCCAGTAGGCCCAGGCCCCAGGGAAGTCCCCCCCCCCCTCGAGAAGCAGGGCGTGGAAGGAAGGGAGAGAAGACGCAAACACGGCGGCGCCGCAACAGAGGAGGCACAGCTTTGCACCTCTTTACGTGCCACCCGCCACTTAAAAATTAGTTTGGCAAAGTTGCGCGCGCTCGGCGGCCCGCGCTGCACTGCCGCGGAAGGGAAGCCTTAAGGGCCTCGGCGGCCGTGGCGTGGCCCACGCAACGCGACGCGACGCGACGCGACGCGAGGGGTCGTGAAATTCCTGAGCGCTCCCCGCCTCTCCTCTTGCACAGTGGTAAAATTGTCATCACCTCAATTTAAATTTTTTTTTTTTTTAAATATCAGTTGTTGCTTTTTTTAACAGGTTTTGGTGATCCCATTCCATATGGCCATTTGGCAGCTTTTTTTTTTTACCTGCAACTGCTACTTGTTTCTTCTTTTTTTGTCCTTTTTTTTTTGTGTATCTGTGTGTCGAAGAGGATGAAAGAACATGAGTGGAATCATTCATTTCCATGGCCAAACCGGTCGTCAGGCGCGTCGCTGTGCATGACTGCAAAGAGATTGCACACTCACACTTCTTTTTGATACGTGCGGCCACACAGCTCAGACCTGTCACAGCCGCGGTTCGCATCAGTCAAGACGCGGGTTTGGATACCGCATGTGTGCGCACAAACCTTTTTTTTTTTATGACGTTGTCACGATCCACCCTGAACTGCTGGGGCGCGCGGGCGGAGTTGGGTCAGGTCAGGCGACGCTGCCCCCCGCGGCCCCCCGTCCTCCAATACCAAAGGTCGTGGTATATATGGGCCGGTCGTGCACGGCTGGGCTGGCTGGGCTGGTATGCATGCATACACACCATGAGCCGAGCTGACATTTCCCGAGGGACCGCCTGGTCTACGTCCTGGAGGCCTAGCTCTGGGCCAGCTTGTCTCAGGTCAGGTTAGGCCGACAGCCCCGGATGTATGCTCGGTCCGCTCGGTAAATCTTGCCAGCGATAATGAAACCCACCACCGGTCGGGGAAGAGAAACCAAATTATTAGACGGGTGCTCGGCGTGCTCCCTGCTCCGCCGCGTTTGGCATAGTCTCCGCTGATTTCCCTTACTCCGGGCCAACGCCGCCGGCCACTACCTACCCGGCCTAACCTAACCTAACCTTTTGGGAAGGGGGGCACTGGAAAAATAAATCCTACCTGCTGCTCACATTGAAGTGTGAACACGGTAACCGGACTACACACGGAAAACTTTGCTTGTCTGAATAATTTTTTTTTGTCAATTTTGGTCATTTCCCCAGCGAGCGAAGCGAGTGCCGAGCGGAGCCGACAGGGCATCGTAAGTCAGGCCCCCGGCCGGCACCTAACCTCAACAACGTCAACCTTACCGTAGTGGACAACGGGCATCGAGCAGCTATCGCGAAATGACAAGTGCTCGGGCGAAGAAGACAAGTTGCTGGTAAACGCGGAAGGAACCCTCGGAGCTTGGTGACTTGATGAAAGCTTGAAGAACCCAAATGCGAAGATGTCATCGTGCCGTCGCCTGCTGCAGCCAGCTGATCGACTGCTGCCAAAGCGGAAACAGTTGCCGTTCTGTTTATTTACTTGGGCCTGTCAGGCAGCCGGCTGCCAAAGTCTGTTTACTTTCCAGTGACTGTGATTTCAGCTGAATTTTCTCTCATGGACACGAGTTGTGCCACTATGGCCAGCAAGGAGTGGAAAAGGAGCCGAACCAAATATCATATAGAGACCATATTCTCCCCAACCAAAAAACCCCCCGAAAGTCTAACCTCCTCAAGTGTGCCTTTTGGTGACAACAATGGTCAGTTTTCGTCCGAAAGCGGCTTCTGCGGGGGTTACATCATCATAGACTACGAACCAGTGTTCCAGCAAATCAGTCTGCTTGTCAAGTGCAGGATATGCTCGGGAATTGTGACGTTTTCAGTGACAGAAATGTGTGGACTTGGATTCAAACTTGTTTTGGAATGTGAAAACTGTGGTGTGCTGGGCAGAATCAACTCTTCAAAGCTGATTGGACCCACACAAAATGATTACGAGATCAATGCGAGGAATGAGCTTGCCTGCCAGTACCTAGTGGGCTCAAGGTAAGAACAGCTTCAGTCCTACCTACCTGTACGCAAACTGCGTCTTGAAGACATTTGATGTGAGAAAGTTGTCCCTAGTATGCGAGATAAAGTTTCATCTCTCATTATCTTAATGTACCTTTGATATGGATGTATTATTTTACAACCGTGACAACATTTGTTTTGTTTCCCATGACTTTGTCAGTGACAACATGAAGGCAACACAACCTAACTTATCGAGTCAAGCCACGACAGATATGGGAATAAATCGGGAACAGGAGCTTTTCAGCAACCCTCTTGGTGTGCAGGCTGAAACAAGGTATGTGTGCTTTTAATGATAGAAACTCATCGTGCTTGTTGGCACATGGGGCAGAGAAATCTCACTACCGTGGGCTTCATTTTTAGATTGGGGGACCAATCAACGGGTGACTGTTCTCAAAGCACACAAGAGTTCTTCTCTGGGAACGAATGGTCAAACCACAGTATGTTTGATGGGACGCAAGCAAGTGCCATGCCAATACCGCAAGGAAACTGGCCAATCGGTAAGTTTTGGTTCTTTTTAATGAATTAAATTAATATTCATGGTCAGTAGTCATTTGTCCAATGCTTAGCGTTATGCAAGGACGCCTTCATAGTTTGATGTGCATTATGTTGTCAGGAGCATGTAGTGATACTGCCAAGAGTGACAACGAGTTTGAATCTGATGATGACGATGATGACGACTCAGAAGGAAGTCATGAGCCCACCTTCAACTTTCAGAATGCTGCACAGAACAATAGTGTCACTTCAGAAGGTCGGACTCCTCAAAAGAGGCGAAGAAGAGCTGTGAAGGCAAGTAGACAAATTTTCTAACTGGACTGGACTTCCTGTTAAAATTTTATTGTAGTTTTTTTCTTTTAAATAAAATTTTTACTTGATGCAGAAAGCAAGAGAGGAAGGACAGCGTCTGACATCTGACACTCCCTTACCGGACTTTTCCTCTTATGTACTAGAAGAATTATCTAAGCCAACACCACGAATGAATGTTGTACTTCCACCCTGTAAAGCTCACATAGTTGCGGTAACTGGTGATGAATACCCTACCAAAAAAGAATATGATATATTTTGCCTAAAAATGATTCTGGCATTCCCATCTTTGAGAGATCCAGACACCGACCACGGCTATGTATGTTATAAAGTCCTGACAACAATCCATGTTGGTCATCATAACTTTGCTCAACAGTAATAATAATACCAATTATTGTCACAGGAACGCTTTAAAAAGTCACTGAGTGCTTCTTTCCGAGCAAGAAGAAGCTATGAGAAAAATATCAAGCCAAGTAGAATGGTCAAAAGGTCTGGGAATATGTGGTGAGTAAATTTGATGTTTTTGCTCTTGTCAATCTAACTAAAATTATATCCATGTCCTCTTTAATTTTTTTTCTAGGGTGTCTACCTTGGGTGAATCACTTCCTCATGGAGTTGACACAAGCAAATTAGATTTCTACCCCCAACCATCAACAAGCAATTCAACTTTAGGGAACAGATCAGAAGATGATGAGCATTCAAGAGATATGCAGAGGTCTCTCTCTGAGAGCGGATGGCATGAAGACAGTGATTCAGAAGCCAGTGATCACAGTGGTTCCAGGCCTAGCATCAAAAAGAGACGCAGAGCTGTAAAAGTTGGTTTGGCTTTGTGTTTGATCATTAGTGTATTTGATGCAAGTATTTTAATTCACAAATGTTTCTGAACAAAATTTTTGTTTTTCTCATTTTTAGAAAGTCAGAGCTGAAGGACAACGTCTGACATCTGACACACCTTTGCCTGATTTTTCTTCTGATGTCTTGGCAGAGCTTGCAAAGCCAGCACCAAGAATGACAGTGGTACTTCCTACCTGTAAAGCACATATAGTGGCTGTCACAGGTGATGAGTATCCAACTAAAAAGGAGTATGACATATTCTGCCTAAAAATGATTCTAGCTTTCCCCTCGCTAAAAGATCCAGATACTGATCACGGATATGTAAGTATCTCATTTACATTTTTCTTTTACAAACTTATTTTTACCATGTAAAATAATTTTTGTTTTCCTTTTTTTAAAGGACCGCTTTAAAAAGTCCTTAAGTGCCTCATTTCGTGCTAGAAGGAGTTATGAACTTAACAAAAAGCCCAATAGGCTTAAGAAACGTTCATTGGCAATGGCTATTCAGCAACCAGGACCTCAAGGCAGTGAATTCAGGTATTGCACTAATTGATTTTTAAAATTTTTGTACAAAATGGAAAAAATTAATGAATGTGTACGTAGTAGGTTCCACCACCCTCCCCAAAACACAATGGATGAGGAAATGAGAATTGCTGATGAAGAGCTGGCCAACCCTGATTGTGATATAAAACCGGATAAGATACAATACCTGATAGAAAAAAGTTTTAACCTGAGGAAAAAGGCAGTCTCTTCTCCTGGCTTTGATGTTTTAATGTTCCTAGAAACCTATAAACATTTAAGTAACTTTGAAATGGTCAGTATATTCTTTACAACAGTTTTTTATTAGAATAGTTTTTATTTATTGTGTCACTTTTTCAAATATCAAAAAACATTTGATTACAGTTGTTGTATGAGTACTCCCTCATAGTTGGAATAAGTATTCAAGACTTGCGGGATAACTTTGATGAGGGTTCTTTGGTTCTCACAAAAATGTTTTGGGAATCTTCACAATTACACTCTTCTAATGAGGACTTAAGAAGAGTTCAAGTTTTGGTTCAGCTTCAGGAGCACTTCCTCAACCAGAGGCACCCAAGGCCAGACACCAAACCGCTCTTTGTGATCAAACATGTGAGTTCTCTGGCGCTAACCTTCACCTAGCTTCCCTGCTGTGTGTTGTGCTTTGTTTAATTAATTCCCTTTTCACTTGCTACTTTTCAGCAAATGGCAGCATTTAATGATGGTGACTGTAGTTTCCGCAGCACAGAGGTTCCATGTGCTGTTGTGCTCACCAATGATGAAGGCCGCATTTCAAAGCTAATGGTAACATTCCGAGACAGAATAGTGATGGAGAAGTACTTGGCTTCAGCATTCGATGTATGTTCATCTCTGCTGGCGTTCTTCTTTATTTTAAATGTCAAGTACCCACCAGTTTATTTAGACAACCTGAAGGCTTTGGAGAGATTGTTAAACAAAAAACTCAGTTTTGCATCTCTTCAAACAACAATCAGTAGTCCATACAGTAACTATGTGAAGCTTTATGATGCCAAGTTAAAAGAGACAATGCAATATTTCCGGCCAACTGAGCAACAAATGTAATTTTATTTTATTTTTATTTTTTTCCAAGATATTTATTGGTTCCTGTTAGCTTCTATCATTTTTCTACAAATTTTATTTCTGTTTGTTGTTTTGTTCTCTATTCTGTGATTTGTTTGTCTTGAAGTCCTGTGTTCCCCTCTGAGGCATGTTTAGAAATGTTTACAGTTACCATCACTCTTTTTCTAACCGTTATTTTATTTGTTAAGGTTTTCGATGGTCTTTTTCAGAGAATGAATGTACCTGTAAAATTCGATGATTGTTACCCAAAACGCGTTTACGCTCTTTTTTTTTATTTTTTTAAATCAAACATTTTTTATTTATTTATTTTTTAATGTTGTCTACAATTAAATCTAGTAAAACTCAATTTCAAAATTCATTTAGGCCATCTCTTGTGCTCTCTTTCACCACCGTGTCCGCGTGTTGATGGGACTACTCAAGCGACCACCTCCGCACTGCAGAGATAGGCGCTTCGGCATGGACGGCAGTAGGGGCTCCGCAGTGGGCTCTCGCGGCCACGCGGGTGAGTTGAACGAACCCCCTCCCCCTCCCCCCGGTCGTAAAGGTGTCTGCCGTTTGTTCGATCCCCAGTCCCCAGCCCAGCCAGTGACAGTGACTGCCTGTGCCTGGACATTGCCACCAGACACAGCGAGCTTCAGAGCCGCGTATTCGATCTCCGGTCCCCAAGGTTAGCAGTCGACGCCTTTGCCGTCTCGGCCGTGCGAGCCGCGGCCTAGAACACCGTGCCGAAGCCGA
Source organism: Stenchaetothrips biformis (assembly GCA_030522485.1). Classification (NCBI taxonomy): domain Eukaryota; kingdom Metazoa; phylum Arthropoda; class Insecta; order Thysanoptera; family Thripidae; genus Stenchaetothrips; species Stenchaetothrips biformis. The sequence continues at coordinate 11,648,712 of CM060100.1, forward strand.
CAGGCCATCGGTGGCGGGGCGCGAGGCGTTTGCGCTAACGGGGCCGCGCCACGCGTGCGACACAGCGTCGTTGTTTTTGGTGCTGATAATTTTTCTCCCCCTCCCCTTTCTCCGTCGCCTGGGGCGCGTGTTATACGGCGTGCCAACATGAACTCATCACGATGAAATTGCGCACCGCGTCGTGGGGGATCGGCCTACCGCCGCGCGCCTCCGGCGTCTAGCGCCCATCGGCCTCACGTAGCCTCACGGTGGCCTCACCGTGTGGCGGCAATGCCGGCCTTATGCCGGCCTTACAAATGAGCCAGCCAGCCTGGCGCTGGATATGAAGCCGACAAGCAGAGCCGGGCGGGGTGCCGTGGAAGGCAGGGAAGGGGAGGGGGCACTTGGGTGTCGCTGCAGCCACGGCAGTGTTTGAAGGCTTGGCTCGGGCTGCGCTCACGTCGAGTCGAGCTGCCGGCCAGACCCTCGCCGACGTTAGAAGCACGAGAGAGGCACTGTTCAGTCAAACCAGCTTTGCCGCACAAGTGGGCAAAACCTCCCCCCCCCCTCTCACCACCACCACGTTGCACCAGTGTCAGTGTTGACAGTGTGAGTGCGATGCGAGAGGCAGACGGCCACTCATCACGGCGTGTCAATTACCCCGAGATTCCTGCCGCTGTTCCAAACTATTTCCAGCCCAGCATTGGCGGCGCTCCTCTTCTGGCGCCCCGCGTCCCTTCTGTCCTTGTCTCCCTGTTGGAGTTGCCGCCACTCTCGGAAACTTTGCCGCGTCAAAATTCCCGCATGTGCGCGCCGACGCCCCGCGCCCACGCGGCCCGGCGGATCCCTGCCGCCCAAAAATTACCGCCGCGCCGCGAGAGCAACTGCCAACTTTGGGCGGAGAAATTTCCCCACCCGCGGTGTGGCTGGTATCCCCCGGGCCAAGCCCAGCAAGACCCCGCGCCACGCAGTTGTACCAACAGTGGAAATCGTTTCCGGGATCTTTGTTGACATGGAAACTTCAACCCGCCGCGCCGCGCCGCCCCGGATTCACCCGGCGGCCGCCCTGCGCCGCCCGTCAGCGCGCGAGGAGGCTGCGCGTCGCAACTTGAGGCGGAAGTAGCCGCGTCTTCGTCAAGCCCGCCAGACGCCCGCCAGCAGACACGCTGTCTCTCTCGCACTCGTGGGTCGTCCCCCACAGGTGCGAGAGAGACAGACGCCCGCCTCTCGGAATCAGTGTGCAGGCAGGGCGTGGCGGAGCGGCGGAGTCAACAACGGCCTGCCTTGCAGTTCGAGCAAGCCACGTTTGCTGTTGTTTTTGTTGTGGTTGTTGTTGTTGTTGCCAGTGAGTCTCTTCCAGGCAGTCACGCGGGACATCCGGCCGGCTGTAGTGTGAGGTGGCATCGCATAGGGCCCCGCCGACGAGGACGGAACACCCAAATCGTTGAAATGAGTGTGCTCGAAAATCCGAAAGGACGTGGTACTCGAACCCGCGGCACGCAGCCCGAGTGGGTCAGGGTCGCGTGGGGCCGGGCCGAGCCGAGCCACCCGCCGCCACCCGCCGCCACCCAGGCCCCAAAGGACGTGTCCGGCGCGCCACTGCAAGGAGCCCCAAGTGCTGCGGCAATGCATGCCGGCCATGACGGATGACGGATTGCTCGTCCGGCAAGCCGTGTTCGCGGAAATCCGCCAATCACAACACAGTGGGTCAGATGACCGTTGAGGCGGCCAAAATCCCGGACATGTTTTGAGCTCCAGAGTCGCTAAATGGGACTCCAATCGAACGTGTGACCCCACCAATGGATTGCTCTCCTAACAAAGAATCCATTGGTGGGGTCACACGTTTGATTCGAGTCCCATTTAGCGACTCTGGAGCTCAAAACGCGTCTAGAATTTTGGCCGCCTCAACTGTCTTCTGACCCACTGTGCACAAGCCTCTTCCCTCTCTGGTGTTGTTTTCCTCCCCGACAGCCACGGCTGTGCTCGTTTACAACGAGCATGTCGCTCGCTGATCTGGAGATCTGGGACAAGAGCGCCCTCCTCTTAGGCCGCGCGGCCGCCGCCGTGCGCCGCGGGCTGGCCTACTCGTTGGTCCGCAGGCGCTGAGAGGAAGAACGCGAATCGAACTCCTGCCTCCACCGACGGATTCCTCGTCCGAAGAGCAGTCCATCGGCTGGGCCACGAGTGGGCTGGGACGAGCTGCACCGTCCGTGTTGACGTGCTGCTGCTGCTGCTGCTGCACAGTGGGCCAGAAGACGGCGCGGCCGGCCAAAACTCTAGACGCGTTTTGAGCTCCAGAGTCGCTAAAAGGGACTCGAACCGACCATGTGACCCCACCAATGGATTGCTCGCCGAACAAGTAATCCATTGGTGGGGTCACACGTTCGGTTCGAGTCCCATTTATTGACTCTGGAGCTCAAAACGCGTCCAGAGTTTCGGCCGCCTGCGCTGTCTTCTGGCCCACTGTGTGCTGCCGCCGCCGCCTCGCTGCGGCCCGACGGCTCCACTGTTGGACGGCCAGGCCCTGGCCTGGCGTGGCAGCCCGCAGTCCCTGCAAGTAGTGTACACGCTCTCTGGCCTCCAATTAGACGGAATTAACCGTTGGTTCGAGTCGCGCCGCGCCGGGCTGCCTCCGGGCCGCGCGCCGTCTCCGTCCCACTGTGCGGGAGCAGCGACGAGGAGGCACGGCCGCCTCGACCGCCTCCGCCTCGCCGATGCTATCTTTTAATCGCCAGCCGCTCAAGTTGGCCGTGTAACACACGGCCGAGCGGGCCGACGGCAGGGGCGGAAACTCAAACAGCGGCGAAAAAAGAAACGATTCAGACCCTTAAGGGCGTCTCAACTAATTTAAGTGCTGATCTATTTTCACCGTGGAATGCTAAAATAAATAAAAATTGGCACAACTCTGCTGATTGTTGGAAGTTAGGGATTTTATTTTTTTCCTTCTTTTTTGTATGTCACTGTGATTTTTTTTTAAGCGGAGGCATGTACATGCACCTACTCTACCGAAGCGATCCCTTGGAATCAGGCGGTATGCTCGTTCCAACGGCTTCCGTTGGCCAATTTGCCGATCACTTGACGGACTCGGAATCCCATTCTCTCCGATTTCGAGTTGGAGGTTGGAGTGGGGCTGGGCGGGGGCGGGCCGTGCCGGGGGCCGGCCGGTCTGCGGTCTGGGACCGGTTATGCAGTGAGTGGGGGGCTAACCCCTGAGGACCGAGCCAGGCACCGCCCCGTGCGTTGGCGGCAGTGCAGGCCGAACTGTCCGGTCCAGACTGAGATGAAGTTACGCGTACTCGACTGTAGGCACGGCTCGCCATGGGCAAGGCTGGGCAAGGCGGGGCAAGGCGGGGCAAGGCGCGGCGGCCGGGCTTCTAGGCATAACTCGGTGGCAGTGGGTGGCGGCGCGGCCTGGTCAGGCGCGTGAATGACCAGACTCCCTAATGCGCTCTCTGTGATGGACACGGTGGGACGCTCGCGGAATGAGCAACGCGTTGCCGGCACGGGAGGTGGGAAGGCAGCCGATGGCGTGGCTGGCGTGGCTAGAGGTACACACGCTGCCCGACACGTCCACTGTTATTCAACGAATGTGACGTCATATTCGTTCGAATGTGAATTTTGTCACGTTCGTTCGAATACGATATCGCATTCGTTTGAACGTGACACGGCCGTTGGTGTCACACTCGTTTGAACGTGACACGGTCTTTAAATTAGGGTGTCACATTCGTTTGAACGTGCGTCAACATTGAAACGAATGTGACGTCATATTCAAACGAACGAGGCAAAATTCACATTCGAACGAGTATGACGTCACATTCGTTGAATAACAGTGGTCAGCGGCAGGACAAAGTGTCGGAAGATGGATGAAAGATGCGAAATTGCTGACTTGGCTGCCACTTAGCTGCGGTGGTGAAATCGCTCCCTCCACTAGCTGCGCTCTAGCCGGACCGCGTCGGGAAGGGTCTTGTTGATGCCGGGGTGCGCAGCGAGCCCTCTTCGACAGGGATAATTCAGAGGAGAGATATCAGTCCGATGGGAAAACCGATACCACTGCAAGCGAGGACCGACGACCTGCTGTCGAGAGAGAGAGAAGAGAGAGAGAAGAGAGAGAGAGAGAGAGAGAGAGAGGAGAGAGAGAGAGAGAGAGAGAGAGAGAGAGAGAGAGAGAGAGGAGGACCTTCCGCTCGGAATCAGTCCGCCCGACCGAGTTACTGCGTCGCATGAAATAGCGCCGGCCCTGACACACAAGTGCTGCAGGAGGGGGAAGGGGGTGGGAGCGCGCGAAGATTTGAAATTGGAATCGTTTGGCTTTGGCGCGGCGAGGGGCCGGCGAGACGGGACGGGGCTGTCCACACTTTACCCTGGGCGACGCTGGCACTCGGGGGAAGTTGTAGTGACAGTCCGCCCCGCCCCGCCCGCGCGCCCCTTCCTGCCAAGCCCGGTGAAGAGCTCTCCGCCGCTCGGCCCCCAGGGGAGGGTACGAGTCGTGGAAGTGTCGGCGGCAGGTTCGTCATCGCCCTGGAGACCAAGACCCCTTCGAGCCAGTAATGATCCGACTGCAGTCGCCCACTTTTCGTCCGGCGGCGGTATTGACAGGAAAAGCCGGCCGGCGGATCGAAATGCGGCGTCTCTCTCGCTCTCGCGGCCCGGAGTGGGGCGAGAAGAGAGACAGAGCGACCGGCGCGGCGTGTAGCGACAAGGAATGCGGCCCGTCAAAGTTTTACAAAGCAGCGTGCCCGTCGGCGCAACAGTGGGTCAGAAGACCGTTGAGGCGGCCAAAATTCTAGACGCGGTTAGAGCTCCAGAGTCGCCAACTGAGACTCGAATCAAACGTGTGACCCCACCAAAGAAAGACCCCATCTAACAAAGAATCCCATTGGTGGGGTCACACGTTTGATTCGAGTCTCAGTTAGCGACTCTGGAGCTCAAAACGCGTCTAGAATTTTTGGCCGCCTCAACGGTCCTCTGACCCACTGAGCGGCGCGTTCCTCGCTAGTTTGCCAGCGCGGCCGCCGCCTCTGGAGCGGCGCTGCCGGCGCACGGCGGCTTTTTTCGCCTTGGCGCGCCTATTTCTCACAGTCGATGAACTGAAACATTAAGTTAGTTCTGGCGGCGCTATTTGCTTGCCGCCCCCGCCCCGCCCCGCCCCGCCCCGCCCCGCCCCGCCCCAGCCAGGAGCGCCCCCAAAGGTGCCCCTGCACCTTGCAACATCAACAGCCCCGCCTCTGCGCCCTTACGACTACTCTGCCAGAAGCCGCCTCGCGTCCTTCGCGACAAGCCCTCGATTATGAAGCGGACGATCTGCCTTTACGCGCCGCTTTTATGTCGCGCGGACGCGGGAAGGGGGAGAGCAATCCGGACTTAAAAAGAAGAGGAACGCCGGAGGAGAAGGCAAGGGCGGCCGCGGGGCTGATGACGACCGCCGGGAACGAGAACATCGCACCTCTGATAGCATTATCCGGAGGGCGGCTTGTGCCGGCCGGGGCGGGGTGGGGTGGGGTGGGGCGGGGCGGGGCGGCTCCCTTTCTTGTGATAATATCTCGTCTCCGCTCGCGTACACTCGGGCGGGGCGGGGCGAGGTGCGAGACCCCTCCCCCCCGCCGCGCTCCCTCCGCGCATGCCGCCGGAGATTTGGACAAATTCTCGGAAACGTGACGACACTCGGGCGGCCGTGCACAGAGCCGCGGGGTGCTGCCGCTGTTAGTTCGCCCATTGTCTACGTCCACCACGACGATGTTTAGCAAAAAAATAAGGTCCCCGTAACACGGCGCGAGGCCCTCGGAAGCTCTGGGGAATCACACCGGATGGCGGTTCGAGAAATAAAAAAAAAAAAAAAGTCTGCCTTCTGCTTCTGGAGGAACGACTACTTCCCCGAAGACGCGGCCGCTTCCCGAGGTACTCGTCGGAACCCGGCACCCGGTACCCCCAATATTTCTTGCTCAACGTGTCGCCCTGCGCTGCCAGCTCGGCCAGCCCCGCCAGCCAGCCCCGCGGCCACAACGCCCGCACCGCCTCCTCGAGGATGCTCTGAATAGCGATCATCAGGAGTGCCACGTTGCGCATCATCAACGTGGGCATAAATCAGGACAGGTGTGCGGCGTGAGTCGGCGCGGCCTTGCCGATTAAGGTCTCTCTCTCTCTCTCTCTCTATCTCTCTCTCTCTCTCTCTCTCTCTCTCTCTCTCTCTCTCTCTCTCTCTCCTCTCTCTCTCTCTCTCTCTCTCTCTCTCTCTCTCTCTCCTCTCTCTCCTCTCTCTCTTCCTCTCCTCTCTCCTCTCTCTCTCTCTCTCTTTGTTTGTCCATCCGCAATCCGCGGCAACGCCACTGGAATTATTGCGGCAAAAAGAAGCCGGCCGAAGGGACGCCATCATTGTGATGTTAGGAGATGAAAGCCCTGGAGCAAGGACGCGCCGCACGGACCGAGCAGCCAGCCAGCCAGCCATGGTCCGACCGCCAGAGAGCTTGTACCCTTCTAAATTGAACTGTTTAGACGCGAGGACCGAAAAATCCGACCAGAGGTGAAGGATTCTTTCGCAGGTACAAAGAGGGGTCCGTAAATCCGCGCTGCAGTGTTGCCAACGAAGCCGATCGGCGAGGCGGGCGAGTGTCAGGCTGGCCTGCAGGCCAATGGCGCGGCGAGCAGTTGGCCCGCCTGGTCCTCTTGCACCGTTGGTGATTAAATTGCCGCACCCCTGGCAGGGCTGGCAGTCCCGGCGGCACTGGCCGGGCTGGCAGCGCGCGCGGGCCCCGTCCGGCAATGCAATAAATACTCCAGGACCCGCTGCGCCGAGCCGCGCCGTGCCGCGCCGCGTAGTCACTGGGGCTGGCAACTTTGGGCGGACTTCTTGATCCGTTTATTCCCCCATTGGCGCTGCTGGCCTGCCGGGGCGCGGCGCGCAACGGGCGCGACGGCGACCTCGAGGACCTCGACGCCGCGGCCGGCCCGGGCCCACTCTCGGGGCAGTGCGTCAACACGGCCGCGCCCCAGGGGACGGCCCACAGTGGGTCGGAAGACCTTTGTGGCGGCGGCCAAATTCTTGGCGCGTTCTGAGCTCCAGAGTCGCTGAATGGGCCTCAAACAAGGGGGTAACGACTGGTCAATTTCGTGTCAGCCGGATTACGGATTACCCGGATTACCCGCGGATTACCTCCGGATTACATCGAAAATTTTCCTGGATTACCTTTGGATTACGCAGGATTACCCGGATTACCTCAAAATTTTCCCGGATTACCCCGGATTACCTCCAAATTTGTGGTTATCCGGATTACGGATTACCAATTTGCTGTCAGCCGGATTAGCGAAGTCGTTACCCCCCTCGGCCTCAAATCGAACGTGTTACCCCTTCAATGGATTGCTCTCCGGACGAGGAATCGATTGGTGGGATCGCACGTTCGATTCGAGTCCCATTTAACGACTCTGGAGTTCAAAACGCGCCTAGAGTTTTTGGCCGCCTCGACGGTCTTCTGACCCACTGTGTGGCCCGCCCCGTGTCTCCAGGCAATTAGAAGCACTCCAATCGGCGGAAACAATCGGCGAACTCGGACCGCGGCCACCAGTGTTGCCAATCGCATGCCCGAGGCAGAGCACGGCGGAGCAGGTAGTCATCCGGGCGGCGCGCTGCAGAGAGCGGGCGCCACGGCCGCGGTGTTCAGGCCGAGATCGGGGTCGGGGTCCACCGAGATACCGACGCCGTAAAAAGGGCGAAAGGGGCTGCCAGCGAGGGGGGCGTCCTCGCCGAGGTAGTGACGAGATCGCCAAACCGCCCTACTTATTCGGCGCGCCCGCGGAGCACGGCGACAACGAGCGCGGCGTCGTTCGGCGCGCCAGGGCAGTTACGCCACCGCAGCACCCTGTTCTCCGTCATCCCCGTTCTGGTCCTGCACGTTTCCGTCTTGTCACCCCCCCCCCTCCTCCCCCTCAGCCTGCAGATAAGCCCGGCCACCAAGTTGCAGCACACAGCACGGCAGCGGAGAGGCATGCCGCCGTGACGCCTGGAAGCGCACACTGGAAGCGCACACTGGAAGCGCGCTCTCTGGAAGTCCAGAACGGCAGCGGAGAGGCCGCGTTTTCCAGATCAGCCGTGACACGGGCACGATAAGAAAAATATGCAGACCCACCCCCAACCCCTCCCCCTGGAGGTACAGACCCCTTTCCATGGCCGCGTGCGTGTGCGAGGCCGGCAACGGGTCGCGCGGCCCGCCGCCCGGAATATTAGATTGAACGGCTGGCATTTCTTTGCTCCCCTATCGGAGAGGACATCGGTCATCGGGCTGACGGAGCGCCCTGGGGACGGCGGGGCGGGGCGGGGCGCCAGTATCCTGGTGCGATATGAGGGCTCTCTCAAGGCAACCCCCTCGCCGTCTCCCCCCCCCCCCCCCGCGTCGCATTCCGACCTTGTTTTTCGTCTGCAACCGCGCCGCCCGCAGCAGACCCGACGCGTGAGGTCCTCGGGCGGTGGCGGGGGACGCGGCGCACAGTGTGCCGGCCGTCCATCGCCTTGAAGGCCTTGAGGGCCTTGTTGTTGGCGTGACGGACGCCCTCCTCCATCGCCGCGGCCCTGCCAGAAAACATGGCTTCCCTTTATCCGCTGCTTTTGAGGATCGGCCGGGGCCCGCTGCCGGTGTGGCCAGGCGCTCTGCACGCACGCCTCGGCAGCAGTCGCTCTGTCTCTCTCGCACTCCCGGCGCTCCGCGGGGCTAGAGGCTAGAGAGACAGGGGCCAGTCTGCGCACCTAGTGCGCACCGCGTGCCCGGCAGTGCCGGCCGTCATGTCACCGAGGCCTCCGGGTTGACGTCGCACAGCCGCCGCCTCCCACATGAAGGCGTGCAGTCTGATTCCGTCGCTCTGTCTCTCTCGCACCCACGGGGCGGCCCTCGGGGGTGCGAGAGAGACTGCGACGTTGTTCGGAATGGCTGTACGTCGGCGCGCTGGAGTTGGTGGCAAGTTAAACCGTAGACGCTGGCTGCGGTATTTCCTGCTTTACAGCCTTCTTCCCCTTGTCCCCGTCGCCTCCCTCTCTCTCTCTCTCTCTCTCTCTCTCTCTCTCTCTCTCTCTCTCTCTCTCTCTCTCTCTCTCTCTCTCTCTCTCTCTCTCTCTCTCTCTCTCTCTCTCTCTCTCTCTCCCCCGGTGTGCCGCCGTCTGATAAGGACCCTCGCAGGCAGGACCTCGGGGACATCGGAAACAATGGCCGGTGCGGGGCGCGCCTAGGCTTGGGAGATAAATTGCAGAGAGACCCGTTCGACGGGGGCGCTGAGCAGTGCGCGTCGTCCGTTGCGACGCCCGCCACTACCTCCCAATACACTGTTATTCAACGAATGTGACGTCACATTCGTTAGCATGTGAATTTTGTCACGTTCGTTTGGATACGATGTCACATTCGTTTGAACGTGACACGGCCGTTTAATTAGGGTGTCACATTCGTTTGAACGTGGATCAATATTCAAAAAATGTGACGTCATATTCAAACGAACGTAACGAAATTCACATTCAAACGAATATGACGTCACATTCGTTGAATAAAAGTGGACCCAATACCGAATTGGGACTTGAGAACCAGACCGGCTCGCCTCCCAGTAATACCTGCCAATCGACCAGAGTTGCGCTGCCTCCACAAAGTCTCTCTTTTTTTCCGCGTGGTTGTAACACAACAGCAGGAAGGCCTGGCGGCCTGGCTGCCCACCTGTTGCGAGCCATTTCGCACGTTGCAACAACAGCACTGCGTCGCCGTGAGGGACGCCACAACAGTGGGTCAGAAGACCGTAGAGGCGGCCAAAATTCTAGACGCCCTTTGAGCTCCAGAGTCGCTAAATGGGACTTGAATCGAACGCGCGAACCCACCAATGGATCCCTCATTCGGAGAGCAATTTATTGGTGGGGTCTCACGTGCGATTCGAGTCCCATTTAGTGACTCTGGAGCTCGAAACGCGTCCTGGATTTTGGCCGCCTCAACAGTCTCCTGACCCACTGTGCGCCTCGGCCTGCAAGGGGGGAGGGGGGGGGGCGCTAGGGAGGGTCCCACCGCCCCGGACGCGGCCCGACGAACAGTGTTCCGCGTGCAGAAGGCAGCGCTGGCCCGTTTATGGTCACTTTGCAGGGGCCCGGGCGTCTCAATATCCCCAGACCATGCACATCATACTCCCCCAGCCCCCCCACAAGCCGCGCTAAGCAGCAGCAAGCGGCACTTCCGTGTTTTACCGCCGTGTTCGCCAGCCCCTCGCCGGCCCGCACGTCTACACCGCAGTCTACACGGCGCCGACCCCGCGGAACACCCTGTGCCCTTTTCTGTGTGTCGTTCCAGCCCTTCCAGCCACTAGCATGCACCCTGCCGCCCGCTCCAACACTCTATAAAAACTTATAACCTGTAAATATTGGCTGCGCGGCGCCCCCGCGAGCGAGCCCCACACCCACACCACACCCGCCACGCCACCACGCCCCACCAAGCCCCACCACGCCTGGCTCCACAAAGTGGACCACCGCGGCACCCTGTTCGTGAAAATGATCACCCCCGTTTCATCAAACGTTTTAATTGTTCGCACCATAATTATATTTTTTTTTGTTCCGCCCTTGCGGCTTTGACGGCAAGAGGCATGGGCCTTCTCTCTCTCTCTCTCTCTCTCTCTCTCTCTCTCTCTCTCTCTCTCTCTCTCTCTCTCTCTCTCTCTCTCTCTCTCTCTCTCGTTCGTCGGCAGTCGGCACACGTCCCGGGCTGGGCATGCCACCTCAGCCACGTATGGGGTGGGGTCTCTTTTGTTGTCAACTTCCAATAAAGAGAGGAGGTCTCTCCACCTGTGCGTGTGTGCGCGTGCGCCCTGAGGGGGAAAGGAGGGGGGGAGGAGATTGCGTGTGTGTGTGTGTGTGTGTGTGTGCGTGTGTGCCTTCTACAGGCATTTCTTCGGCCCGATAGCGCGTTTTCTCGCCAAGAGCGTTCACAAAATTGTGTGAGAGTGCTTCGCAACAAAAATAAAACATTTTGATAGTATATGGATTTTAGCCCACAGCAGCTCGGCCCGCAGGATGAGAAAGCGGTGCCGGAGCTGGGTGGCGTGGGTGCTTGCTGCGTGCAAACAGAGGGAGGCCTGCGCGCACGGCCGGCTGCTCGAAACAATCCACGGACCAATGGCCGGCCGGAGCAGAGGGACGCCGACCTGACTTCGACGACGGAATATCAAAGGTTTTCCACCCGAAAAAAAAGGAAACTTTTAATCAGGTTTCTGCTCGTTTCCCGAAGGTAAAGTGAGGCAGGCCCCCGTCAGGGTATGGCGGCGCGGGGCGGGGAAGGTAAGGTAGATCCACCCGCTGCTCACGGACAACCAATTCGAAAGTGGGGTGGCTTTCAGGGAGCACAAACAAACTCGTGGATGCGTGCAGAGCAGGCGGCTGGCCTGGTGCAAAGCCCACGGATTAAACTCGGGTTGCCTCTGCTCATTTCTGCTCGTGCCCGCGTCGCCCGTGCAGTCGGCCGAGAGACCGGGCCTGTTGAAAAAGAACGTCATCTTTAAACGGGCGAGCGATCGGGCGCGGGACCAACCTCGCTTAAAGACAAAGTTACCTTTAAACGCGATGGTGACAGAGTGGAAGGCCCGGGGCCGGACCTGCCGCGCACTGCTCCGTGCGTCGTGGAGCCGCACCTGCAGCCGCGCCCCCGATCATAGGGGCGGCCCACGGCGGGGCTCCCTGGCCGCCCCATCCCACTTAAACACTCAACATTGGCTGCTCCCCTCCAGGGCTAAGCCGGGGTCTCCGGAGAGGCGGGGCCGAGGCCGAGGCGGCCGGCCTGATGAACGATCTAGGCCTCGGCCGCCTCACCTGTCCCGCCGAGAAGCGGCTAACTCCGGCGCCGCAGCGGCCGAGCGGGCCGGAGGGCCGCAGTTAGCGCGCTCCTCCGCTTCCGGCTGCCGCCTCTCGGGGCGCTGCTCCCTGCTGGTGGCCGACCGCCCCGGCCCCGCCCCGGCCCCGCCCCGGCCCCGCCCCGGCCCCGCGCCGCCCCACAGTGTACCCGATAAAATCAAATTTTATCGCGGCAGTATATCAGCCGCTTCCATACGTCCCTCGTGTTCGCGTCGCAGTAACATATCCGTGAAAGAGGCCTCTCGGCGGGCCCTCTCCCCCCCCCCCCCCCCCACCCCCCGCGATCGCGCCCCCGCGATGTGCCGCGCGGCGCAGCCCCAAACTTTTCCCATAAAATGCTAATCTGACCGCCGACAGGCAGCCCTGTCTTTTTTTCCTATTTTTTTTTTCCGGTAGGACTATTTTTTCCCTCCCGTTCCGCTTTTCTGAGCTGCCCTTGTTTTCGACCGGGGATCAAACGGCGAGGTGTGTCTGCCGTCGGCGGGGGCACGGTCCGTGGACAGCACAGTGGGAAAGCATGACGGTACCGAGCATTCTACCCGCGGCTTTTCTTCCAAAACGGACCCGTAGCACCACCTTGGGCAAGCCCTTGGGAAAGCCCTGGGGACCTGGTGAGATGGGACGAGGCCCGGTGTTCGACAAAAGGACTCGTCGGCATAGGGCCCACTGTGCGCCGTCAGGGCCAGCTTTTGCCGGGGCGTTTCGTCCCTCGCTGCCGTTCCCGCGGCCGGAATCTATTTTATGTGACAATCATAGCCCGTAACTTGCCGGCAGTACGCAAGCCACTGAATGAAATGCCGACGGGCGAGGGCGAGGCTCGGGGCGGGGCGGGGAGTGGGTGACGCCAGGATAGTCTCTCGCCAGCCCGCTGTAGAGGATAGATAGTCTCTAGCTGGAGATAGAGGGATAGAATGCTCTTTGCGTGGCCCGCATTATGATTGGGACTGCCGCCGGGCAGGCACGCAGGCACGCAGCCTCTCACGACTCATATTGACCGTAGAGACACAGACGTGCCCGGTCCTTAGCGGCAATGAGTCGTCCGGTGTTGTTATTGCTTCGAATTGCAGCAAAAATGTCGTCACTTTCCAATTTGTCATCACCGCTGACCCCCACATGCTGAATGCTTGCGGCGTTTTATACGGGTTTAAATAAAATTACATCGTCCCAGAAATATGAAGTCGTAAAGGGCGGGCAGGCATTGAGGTGTTATGAACCCGCGATGGTTTACCACCGCTCATATACGGCTAGGCTGCTGGGAATATTTAATTTGTCCGAGGTCCATACTTTGCTTTTAGTCCGCCTCCTGTCTCTCTCTCTCTCCCTCACGCTCCACGTAACGGGCCCTCCCATTGGCTAGGCCTGCCCCCGGGCCGAACCGCAATTTGGGCTCAACGGGATTACCCATTGTCGAAGCCGAAAAAAGTGGCGGTGGCTGGAACCTCTGCTAGAGTCACCACCTTGCCCCCCCCCCCCACACACACACAAGCACACACTCGACGTTCACGATTCGGGTTGGATTCGCATGCAAAACGGGAGGCAGCTTGTTTATTCTCACACACGCGCGCGCGCTCGCACACACACACACACACACACACACACACATGCATACACACACGGTTGACGCTGGCATCTGCCTTGTTTTGCGGTTGCTTTCCAGAAAAGGCCACTCTCGGTTCTATCTGTCTGTGTGTCCCTCTCTCTCTCTCTCTCTCTCTCTCTCTCTCTCTCTCTCTCTCTCTCTCTCTCTCTCTCTCTCTCTCTCTCCCTCTCTCTCTCTCTCTCTCTCTCTCTCTCTCTCTCTCTCTCTCTCTCTCTCTCTCTCTCTCTCTCTCTCTGACCACGGCAGCAGTGCGACGGAGATGGACGACGAATTACGAAAAAAGCCCACGAGCCTTCTCGCTTGGCTGCCGCCGTCAGCCTACTTTCACGGGCAGGACTGGAATTAGGGGGAGGGGGGAGGGGGGAGGATGATCCCAGCACCCCTGAGCGCCCCGTGCCCAAGCCCCCGCGGCCCCCGCGGCCCCCGCCTCCTCCTGCAACTCACATGATGGGCTGAGGGAGTCTCATAGAAGCTGTCGTGCACAAAGCGCGACCCAACCGCAACTCCTTAAAAAAAATGATAACAAAAAAAACAAAACAAAAAAAACTTGTTTTTGGCCAACAAAATTTTGAGCCGCTCCATAGCTTGCAAAATTAAGTTCATGAAGTGGAAAATTTATAATTTGTATTTTTATGATTTACCAATAATGTTTAACAACCTTTGCAAAATATCGGCAGGCCAGTGAGATAGGCGCTCAGCCATGAGGCCGCCGCGCAGCCGGGCGGCCCGAGCTGGCAGCCAGCGGGGCTCGACTGCTATGAGAGTTGTCTGTGGTGCTCACTCTCGCTGTGCCGCGCAGACAGGGATTTACACTCCTCTCCAATATTGAGGCAGTATAGCGAATCTGCCAGCCCCCCCGCGCCCCACCACGCGCCCACCACGCCCCACCGCGCCCCACCGCGCCCCACCGCGCCCCACCGCGCCCCACCGCGCCCCACCGCGCCCCACCGCGCCCCACCGCGCCCCACCGCGCCCCACTCGCTCTCACCTGCCCACCCGTCCGGCTGTGTGTGCTTTTCCAGGCCGTCCGGCGTGCGGGCCGGAGGTCACCTCCAATGACGAGTGGAAGCCGCGGTGTGGAGAGATTCGGAACGGTCTCTGGTCGCTCCGTCTCTGTCGCTCTCACGAGGCACTCGGTGCGGGTGCGAGAGAGGCAGAGCGAATCGCGCCCGGTGGGGCCCTCTGTCGAGTTGAGCTCTGACTCTGTGTGCTGGACTGTGTATCATATCGAGTTGCGTTTCACCCTGGGCGGGGTGGGGTGGGGGGAGGCCAAGCGCAGCAAAAAAGGCTCGGCTACGCTGTGGGCTTATTCCTTTCATTAACAGCAATTACCGACGCCAGGGGTTAAAAAAAAAAAAAAAAAAAAAAAAAAAAAACCTTTGTAAATATGGAAGCTTGTTTGAGCTGGCGTCGCTGCCGACACGACCGATGATTGAAGCCGGCCGACGCCTTGCATTACGTCACCCACACGGACCGCGGCGCCCTGATTGGTTGATGCGCGCTGACGGCTTGCGGGGGGAGGGGGCCTCCCTGTTGACACCCGTGCCGGTTACACTGGCAGCTGGCGGCGTTCCTAGCGGTGGCTTCGTGATCAAAGCGCGGGCCGCGCCACGCGGAGCCCACCCCGCCGCGGTGGGGAGCCGTCACGGCGTCCCTGGGGCCTGCACTGGCGTCTGATTCCGAACACTGCTCAGTCGCTCTGTCTCTCTCGCACCCCTACGGACCGCGAGTGCGAGAGAGAGACAGAGCGACGAAAGCACTGCTCGGAATCAGACGGCTGGCAGCGACAAGGCACCGCCCCACGCACTACGCCCTCCAAGCGCCACCGCCAAATTTCGGAGTAACAAGTAGCGCCCACAACAAGGCAGGAGGAACGGAAAACTCGCTCCACTCACAGCGAAGCGGCACCACACACACGACGGGTCGCGTTGCCGGCGGCTGCAGCGCGCCGCGCTCGGCCGCCGCTTTGATCTCCGCCGGTTTGGTGGCCGGCGCACCGGCGCACGGTGGAGTGGTTCGGACGCGTGGCGCCGCTCCGACCGGATCACTTCCGCAGAGGTGGCGCCGCTGACTGCGCCATTGCCGCCCGCCGCCTTAAACTCGTTAAAACTTGGGCCGCTCTTAATTCCGCGCTTAGCTGAGCCCCGCGGAAAAAAAAAAGACTTTGTTGTGGTAGTCAACTTTGTTCGTCGCTACTCGCAAAAAAAAAAAAAATAATTCAGGCTCGAGCTAAATTTTTAGTTGGTTTTTTTTTTTTCGCACCACAGCCAAAAAAGTTGCATCTATGCTAGCGACCTCTCCTGGTAAGGACTGACATTTTAGCAGAGACAGACGCCGCCGGAGCGCCGGAAGTGGCGGCCGGCACCGGAAGCAGAGGCCGCGGCCCGGAAGGCGGCGCAGAAAGGCGCGCGGGGAGGCGCGGTCGGCGACAAGGACAAGGTTAATGCCGGGGATTCTCATGCAAATGCGGGCCGCGCGGCGCTGCGCCGCGGAGCTCGGCGCCTCGCCCGATTGACACATTGACAGCTGTTGCTCTGGGCCTGCTGGGCGTGCTGGGCCTGTAGGGCCTGTAGGGCCTGCTGGGCGCTGGGCCTGCTGGGCTTGCTGGGCCTGCTGGGCTTGCTGGGCCTGCTGGGCGTGCTGGGCCTGCTGGGCCTGTAGGGCCTGTAGGGCCTACTGCTGGGCCTGCTGGGCGTGCTGGGCCTGCTGGGCCTGCTGGGCCTGCTGGGCCTGCTGGGCGTGCTGGGCCTGCTGGGCCTGCTGGGCCTGCTGGGCCTGCTGGGCCCGCTGGGCCTGCTGGGCCTGCTGGCAACTTGAACTTGAACTTGAAAGGCTAGACCACAGTTGATGGTCTGCTATTTCGGGTCCGGTACTACCACGCTTGCACTGCACAGCGTCGGCAGCACCGAGGGGGTTTTCACTCAAGATTTTGGCCTACGGAGTAATACTATTACGCTTATTACGCGTTATTACGCATTATTACGCGTTATTACGCGTTATTACGCGTTATTACGCATTATTACGCGTTATTACGCATTATTACGCGTTATTACGCATTATTACGCGTTATTACGCATTATTACGCGTTATTACGCGTTGTGAATACTCCCTAGTACAGGTCAGTAATGAGCGTTATTACGCGTTATTACGCGCAGGCATGGGCAGGAAAGCAAAGTAAAGTACCGCGGTACCAGCACCGCGGTACTTTTTTGGGTAAAGTACCGGCACCGCAGTGCTGATGACGCGAAAGGGACCGGTAAAGTACCGCGGTACCGATTTGCGAGTAAAGTAACGAAAAGTACCGTCGGTCCTGTCAGCGGGCGCGCAGCCGCGCACTATTACGGATTGAGCGACACGACTATATTACGCAAGTGCATGCCCCGTCGGGTACCACGGACTCCATGCGCTGCAAACCGCTGTACAGCAGCGCATCCAACAAAAGAACTTGGAGGAAAAAAAAAGAAGAAAAAATGGGGGCCCTTCTCCCACCTCCCCACACAGTAGGGAGGACCGCCTGCAACTTCGGTGGATCGGGGGAACCGGTGCATTCCAGGCGGCGACCCCAGGGGTTCTCATCTGATGTGGGCCGGGTGAAGGGCGGGGGTTGAGAGCCTTTGGTTTTCGCGGGGTGGTCAGTGGTACCCACAGTGGTACCCCCGCTGTCCGGCGCTCTCTACCGAACATGCAGTGTGAAGGGCCAGCTTCAAAGGACTTATCAACTCCAAACCGACGAA
The DNA here is from genome assembly GCA_030522485.1 of Stenchaetothrips biformis. Lineage (NCBI taxonomy): Eukaryota > Metazoa > Arthropoda > Insecta > Thysanoptera > Thripidae > Stenchaetothrips > Stenchaetothrips biformis. The sequence continues at coordinate 11,665,873 of CM060100.1, forward strand.
TCAGAATGGACCCACTCGCGACCAATTGCGAGTGGCTGGAACGACCGGGGATCGAACCAGTGCCGAGGCCAATCCGCCGAAGCGGACTGCTTTTTAGACACCCAAGCATAGTGGACGACAAATGATCCAGACCACTACGCTATCACGACTGCACGTCTGCCGAGTGTCGGACGACGGGTTTGAGTCGCATTGGGATGAGGGAGGCAGTCGTAAAATGTATTGAAATGTTGGGATTCGATCCCCGGACCTTACTGTTCAAGTCCGACGCCTTAGCAATCTCAGCCACCACGGCTCATGGTACATGCGGCGTCAGCAGGGCTCTAGACGCGGCAGGGATGGAGCCGCAGTGAGCGGGTCATTCGAAAAATGTTGAGAAAAAGTGGGACTCGATCCGTCGACCCCGGTACCGGGAACCGACGCCTATACCACCTCGACCACCACGACTCATGATTGGGGACGGGTAATGTCAACGCCTTTGAACCGCACTGGGAGTGCGGTCCGCACTGCCGCACTCCGAGTGCGGCTCAAAAGACATGACATCACTTGGGCATCACATGACATCCCCAGCACTTCTCCAGAGAAGACCCCAGATATGGCCCTGGGTTTTTCCGCGGAGGGTTGCCGAAGGGATTCCGATTTGTTTTCCAGGTGCCGTCCACACCGTCTAGACCCGTGGTGCTCATTGTATTTGACAAGCCTCGCCAGGGGCGGGCAGGCGGGCAGGGCGGAGCGGAGGGGGTGCCGCTTCCCAATGCCGCTCACACACCTTCCCGCCCGGCCGTGCCCGTCCCGTCGCTCTGTCTCTGTCGCACTCAAGGGGCGTGGTGCGAGATGGGCTGCTGTTAGGTCCGCTCTCGTCTCGCGCCTTTCAAACTCCGCGGTCGAAGGGACGAGGACAGGACGACTCACTCCCTCGCCGGCCAGGCTTGTCGCTCATACGGCTATTTGGCCTCGGGGTTCCCTCCTTCTCCTTCTCCTTCTCCTTCTCCTTCTCCCCTTCCCTTTAGTGTGACCTCTTGGCTGGAGGCGCAACCTGTCGATACCATCTCCAGCTCATATTGGCAGCCCAGCCCGCCCGGGAAGCTGGCTGCCTGCGTGGTCTGGGCGGCGTATCTTTAGCGCCCAACTCGGATCCCGATCCGAAAAAGGGACTCCCACGACTTCCACGAGCGCCCAAGCCCTCCACCTCCGCTGTGTTCCCGCCGTTTTTTAAAAGTGATTCCACGCAGAAAATTACCTGCGTCCCCTTTGCTGCGGCCAAGGGCAATCTCTGGCCGGGCGGGCCGCCCCGCGAAGCGTACTTGTTTCCTTGGTTCTCATCAAGGCGAAAGCGAAGGCTTTCCTCGCCGGTGTCTCTCAGGATGCCCCTCTTTTCTCCTTCATTTAGCTCAAACGGGACTTGTCGCTTTGGACTTGACGGTCGCCTCATTGTAAGATTGTCCGTAAACGTTTTCCCACTTTCCCGTGTTTTTTTTTTTTTTTTTTTTTTTTTTTTTTTTTTTTGAAACCGGCACCGCGGTTGCCCTCTAGGGACAGACTTGGAACCTTTTTCCGTTCCATACCCGTCTTTTCCCGCTGAGTCTTACTTGTTTCTTTCCCACCCTTATCTCAAGCCGGACCCTTTTCCCCATCGCGTATTCCTTGGCTGCGTGTTTAGCCCCCGACTCCCGCCTGCTCGCGGGGCCTCGTCTTATGCGGATGACCCGATGTCCCTGGAGGACTCCCCGGACTCCAGGACGTCCAGGACCTCCAGCGCTAAGTTGAAAGTTTCCGGAAAGTCTCTGCCTTTTCTTGCTCAGTCTCATACCCATCCACTGTTCCCTCCTTTTGTGTCCACCCTTTAGCGGCCCCCTCCCTGCCCCCATTCGTTTAATTTTTTTTCTCAATTGCAAACCGAATGTCAATTGCTCGTCTGGCCACCGAACCAGCTGTTGTCTGCGACCGACAGGACGCTCCGCCCGCCTCCTGCGGCAGCAATTCATTAGTCACACAGTCGCGACGAAACCAACTTCCTCTTTTTTTTTCATGCCCGTCTCCTGCTTTGGGGTAAAATCCAGTGACGTTACCGGGGGAAAGTAACAGCCCGGATGTCGGGCCCCGATATCCATTTTCATCAGCCTGTCTCGAAAGTGAGGCCCGGGGGGGGGGGGGGGGCGTCGCCAATCAGTTATTCAAATATTTAATCGCGTTGGACGACCGGTGTCGCCCACTGTGAGCGGGCAGCAATGCATGACACGGTGAGTAAGATTCAATCAAGTCAGAATGGGAAATGTCTGTTTTGACGACGCCACCTGTTGCTGAGGGAAAACGGCAGTATAATATAGTTTGTTCTTTTTTCGGTTCGTGCTTCTGAAAAACTCTACCTTACGTGTGGTTCTGCAATGCGCGTTAAAACTGGCATCGTCCAAAAACGTTTCATGTTTTGCAGCCTGAGAGCGTAGCGACGTATTCCACAGTCGATAAAAAACCTTCAATGATACAAACGCATCCCCTCGTAGCTTCTGTGCCTTATGAAAGCGCCGCTCCTGTCCGTGTTCGAACCCGTGACTCGGGAATACTGCTTGGCCCAGCTGTCCAGAGTGGATCAACCTGCTCGTGCCGCTACGATGCCAATAGCGCCACGGCAGCGCCGAGCCCTGACAAGCCGATACATCAACCTTCCCTCGCAGAGCCGCATTCATCTCTTGGCTTTGTTTTTGTTTTTTCCAGGTGCGTGTCGTAGTGTACCTGAGTTCCCACCGAACGGCCCCACCTGACACCGCCTTCTATCACGGCAACGGAGAAAAATTAGGGGACCCACGGGGACCGGAAAAAGACTGAGATCCGTTTTGAACCCCGCCGCGCCGGCACCGCGAGTCACCGTCAGCCACATGTCGTTATTTTGGCGGGAAAACACGGAGAGACGGCCCGCGTAAAGCTGTCGATGGTTCTCCCGCCAAAACGAGATCATTTCTCGTCACTTTTATTTTTTATTTTTTTTTTGCCGCGGTGCCCCAGCGAGGCGAGCAGGCCCGCGAGCGCGCCGCGCGGATCATCCGAAAATTTACGGTACGGCAAAGATGAATAACTACGGTGCTCCCGATTTGCAGCCGTATGTCACGACGGGCCGGGCCACCGTCCGCGCTGCCCTCGCCCTCACTGACCTGCAACGCGCCACATTATTTACTTTTTTTCACATTTTTTCACAAATATTTCTTCTGGTGTCCTCAGCGTCGAATCCACTCGTCGACGGCGTGGTCCGCGGCGGCGAAATAGCGCCCCACCCGCGCGCCGTCCGCGCCGCGTCCTTGCGAGCGGACCTTAGAACAAAAGGGCAAATAATATTTTATGCCATGTCGTATCTTTGGTGGAGCGATGCGCATGAAGACAGACAGACAGACGGACGGACGGACAGACAGACATACTGACGTAAGGACCGTGGCGCGGCGCGATTTGTGGGCCAGTGGTGCTCGGCTGTTGCACGGTCTGAAAGTTGGGCGCCCGCAGGCATGGGCGGGCATGGGGGCCGGGCGGCTGGCCAGGCGGCTCGCTGGCCAGACAGTGGGGCTGCGGGGGCTGCGGGGGCTGCGGTGCTGTCATTAGGGTCAGCAGCTGGGCCACGGGGGCCAGGGGGCCACGGCCCCCCACGGCCTCGCCCACCAGCGCACTGCTCAGCTGGCATTGTGCGCGCCGAGTCACCCACCGGCCCGGTCATCTCTCATCGCGTCACAGCCAGCGGCGGCCAGAGGGCAGCAGGCAGCGGGCAGCAGGCACCGCGCCGCGGGACCCTCTTTGAAAATGGGGAGAGTTGAACTTAATGTAAAAACGAAACGACGGAGGATGTGACGACAGCGGCACCTCAGGATGCAACTTGGAGAGCGCCCCGCGGATGACCTCGCTCTCCCAGGCTGTCGACGACGACATGCCGAAAGCCCCTTTGAGGCCGCCGCCGCCACCGCCTTGTCGGATTTCCCTCCCAGAAACTCCACCGCCTTGTTGTGCTGTCGTTAATGCCAGATCATCGAGAAAACTTTCCACCTTTTTTCTATTCCACTTGGAGGCGGGCGCGGCCACCAACTCCGCGGCGCCGCGTCCTCGCTTTAGGACGTCTTTGAGGCGGAAGTTCTGCGGCACCGGCCGGCCGAGTCGGAGACTGTCTGTGGAGCGCTGCCGGCTCGGCGGCCCCGCCGCTGGAAGGGCTTACGTCGCCCACCGCGGACTTTGCTGATGACTTGCACCTCACCGACGACGGCAGTGTACCTGAAATATGGAGATGAGGAAGTTGGTAAGAAGACGGCGCAGACGCCTCATCGCTCTGTCTCTCTCGCGCCCCTGCCAGACGCCCCGGGAGTGCGACGCAGACAGAGAAGTACCTCGGCTGTAGTGGGCGAGCGCCTGTCATCGGCGGGGTAGGCCTCCCGCACGACGCGCAAGTGTGCCGTTTGCCTAGCATTATCAACCCCTGGCCAGTACAGGCTCTCACCCCGGCCAAATAAAGAGGATACTCTCTCTCTCTCTCTCTCTCTGTCTCTCTCTCTCTCTCTCTCTCTCTCTCTCTCTCTCTCTCTCTCTCTCTCTCTCTCTCTCTCTCTCTCTCTCTCTCTCTCTCTCTCCTTCCTGGCATTATCCTTTCTCCACACATGATCGCACGCTGTTGCGGGCCCCCACGCATGACCGCGTGCACTGCAAAACAAGACCCGGCCGTGGGGTGACGCCTCGCTGCCTCACCTCGGTGGAGACGGCTCGCCGCTGCTGCCACCCCTGCCGGCGCCCTCTGTCGGCGGCGAGGGAAGGCTTGCCGATACTCCGCGCTGTTGTGGGGTGGGGTAGCTACGAAGCGGCGCGGCCCGCCCGGCCCGGTGACCTGGGTTCGAGTCCAGACATTCCTTTGAATTTTTGACAGGTTCTTTCCACTGCTATAACGTCCGTCAATCTTTTAAAATTTTGTTATTTTGATATTTAGCGGACGCCGAGAGGTTGTATGTATGCCTCATGTGAGCAACTGGAAGTCACCACCGCGAGAGAAGCTTCCGCCGACTCACCTCATCGTTAGATCAACGTATCAATTCTTTCAGTGACCGCGGCTCATGGAAGCCGAACGGCTAAGCGTTTTTTTGGAGCCAGGCGTGATTCGCACCACATTGTCAGTAAAATTGTGCATTTTTTTTTTAAAGAAAGCAAAGAAACAGCGGGTCTCGAACGACTGTCACTTTTCAAACTGGCCGCGCGTGCGGACGAAGTTCGATGGGTCGCCGCGAGGGGGCGCTGCGCGCGCCGAGCCGCCGCTCCCTCGCGCTGACAGTGTTTGTCCGTGGTTTGACTGGTGTCCCTCAACTTTCAACGCAACTTGGAGATTATCGTCACCCCCGCCCACCACTTCCTATTTCATGTTGCTCCATCCCTCTCCGGCCTGTGGTCGGTGCAAACTGTCATCGATTGTTAGGCCTGTCACGGTCCACTGTAGCGTGCGGCCGGCGCCGCCAGCCCGGTCGTTGGACCCGCGGCCACGCGTCACAAGTGCAGCACATCTCATCTGCATAAACTGCACCGCGAACGCGGCGGTACGGCACGCCGCCGTGAAAGGTCAGCGGGTGTCGCGTCGCGGTCAGTGACACGCCAACGGCCACTCCAGCGCACGCCCGAATACGTTTCCTACTCTCACTATAAAAATATTATTTAAAAAAACTTTATTTTTACATTTTTTAATTTTTTTCCCTTAAGATAAGCGCACTATATTTTTAAAGGTGGGCAGACAGACGTCTCGCGCGTCGTGTGGCCTGCATCCCCAGACAACAGGTAACGCAAGGGGCTGGGGTGGAGGGGGAGGCCAACGGGGAGGCCATTGTCCGGTGGGGGTGGTGGGGGCGCTGCTGGGAACGTCCAGAGGGGGTTCTGAGCGACGGTAGTTGGCTGGAGAAGTCAGTCCATTGAGTCCACTTCGGACGACAGGGGGCTGCGAGGCGGTGGGGGCCCCAGCCTTGCACCAGCCTTCCACCAGCCAGATCGCTGTACCGGCACCAGCCCCTGCGCCTACGCTGTAAGGAATTCACCGTAAATTTTGTCTCGTCGTGTCTCTTTGCTCCACCGAAATTTGGCCGGAACAATCAAAGCATAATTTTGACGAGGGAGTCTTTTCCGTTCGTGGCTCAACTTACAAGTAATTAGGGGTGTTTCGTGAGTCTTCGAGTGTGACGTTTGACTTAGCTTACGGTGTAGCTCAATTTCAGCGTGTCGTGCAAACCAGCCAGCCAGCTGACCCGGCACTGTTCGATAAAGTTGCTGCCCCATTCTCACTTTCGGCGCGAAAAAAAATAAATATAGGGGGTCCGTGGAGATGTGGGTCATTTTTCGCCTGAGGAAAGAAGGAAAATCGTATTGATCTGTTACTATTGTGGCGGTGTTGAGCGTCTGGAGTGTGCGGGCCACTTCCTCATCGCGATGCATAGCGCACACGGACCCCTCCCCCTTTGCACACACACACACACACACACACACACACTCACACTCACGCGCTTTCGTGATAAATCACTCCGACGGAAGCAAATACTCAGAAGACCACCGCCCTCCTGCACGCTTTTCTACGTCCTGCTATGCTCATCTCAATTTCGAATTGATTCCACCGTTACTGCCATTAATGTTTTAGAGGAATCACCTTCGCGCCCATTAAAACCCAAAGGGCAAATTTTCATCGCCAAAAGCCTGTATGCAAGTCCAGCAGTCGGAATAGGGACCTTGCTCTTGACCCGAGTCGCTCTGCGCGTGAACTGCGAATCGACCCGTCGGCTGGAAACTTACACGTCTAACCGCGCCGAGCCTAGAGCAGCCTTGGCTGTTGCCTGCCATCAGAGCGGCCCAGGCCATACTAGTCAGCCCGCTTGCGCCGCCCCGCCCGCCCCGCCCCGTGGCGGGGAGCCAGAGTGCTGCCCCCGACCTCCAGGCATCAATCTTGGGGTTCAACTCCCGCCAGTACCTTTTATTTTTCCTTTTTTTCGTCCTTTCTCATTTTTCTATTTTTTGGTAGATGTCAACTCTTTTTGGGGGCAGACGCACAGAGACCGCCAGAGGCGTCAAGGGAATCATATCGCTATCTCTGGGCACACGTCGCGGGATTGTGTGGTCAGTGACGCGGCGGAATTGAGTAGTGCTGCATCGCTACCCGCTCGCTCGCCGGGGGATTCCGAGAATCTTCCGGGTCACGCAAAACCTGATGCAAGTCGAGTGCGGACCGTAATCTTGGAGCCGCTTGGATTACACTCTCATCCTTCAATAGACATTTTAAGTGTGCGAGTGTGTGTGTGTGTGTGCGCGCGTGTGTGTGTGTGAGAGAGAGAGAGAGAGAGAGAGAGAGAGAGAGAGAGAGAGAGAGAGAGAGAGAGAGAGAGAGAGAGAGAGAGAGAGAGAGAGAGAGAGAGAGTAAAGTAGAGATAATTCTGGGCGCGTTTGATCCGCAGATGGCGTTTGTGTGCCAGTATAGTTGGAGCCAGATGCACGGCGGGAAGAGACCCGCGGGGAAGCAATCCCCGTCGAATGGTCCGCGTTTTTTCATTCGTTCCGTTTTAGTAGCAGTTAGTTTTGCACGTGGCTTTCTCACGACTCTCCGAAAAAAAGAAAAAAAAGGTATGCTACTTGGAATACTCCTATTCATCACGTCGATTATTGGTGCATTATTTTGAACTGGATTTTAATTTAGATCTGCACCTGTTGGGGTGGAAGCTATTGCACTGCGGTGGTCGTTGAGGGCGCCCGCTACGCCACGTGCTCGTTAGCTAGGGGCACTCAGCGCACTGATCAGAGAGAGAGAGAGAGAGAGAGAGAGAGAGAGAGAGAGAGAGAGAGAGAGAGAGAGAGACGAAGGCCCTGACCAGTTTTTGGGTCAGCCGGCCACCGTGTTTCTGATTCAATATTTTATATTTTTTTTGCCATTGTTTTTTTTTTTTTGTCAAAAAATGTACGAAATATGGCCGAAATCAGAATTAGCTACTCCCTCCGTAATTCTTGAACCGGCCCTCAAAGTAGATGGTAGCAAACTAGCGACTGGATTCGGAAAACCAAAAGTGCATCGTCCGTGACTGTGCAAATCGAGAGCAAGCGAGTCGCCAGGTTTAATTGGTGTAATCACCCGGATTTGGGCGCGCTGTGTGAGAGCCGGCCCGTAAACCAGGCCATTCGCCATTCGTCATCGTCCACCAAGTCCAAGGCCGCGGCCCACTGTGCGGCAGTGCCCGTTATGGCCGTGATGGTGGCAATACTGACCGGAAGTGAGAAAATTCGGTGGTGAGGCCGGCGAGGTCACAGCGGGGGTGGGGGGGGGGCTTTCTTCTTCGCCGAGTGCGAAAGGGGATCTGGGGCGAGGAAGGTCTCCCGAATCGATCAAGGGTGGCGTAAGATTTGAGTTGGAAAAAAAAAAAAAAAAGATTTGGTTTTTGTTGAAATTCAGGTCTTAACTTTTTTCTTTTTTTCTTTTTTTTTCTAAATTAGCAGTGTGCAGTGCTGACGGCCTTTTGCAGTGAGCTGCTGTCGTCCCGCGATCACCGCCGCATAGAAACGGATTTACCGCGCTAGCGTCCACCACCATGCTGCGGTCTCTGCTCCTGGTCGCCGTGGTCGCCGTCATCGGGGCCGCCGCCGCTCAGGTATCAGAGTCATTCGATAAATTTGGGTAAAATTAAGAACAGAATTATCACCCACTACACAATTATGGTCCACAGTCGTCAAACTTTTTTTTTCTTTTAATCGATTTGTTTTTGTTTTCTGGCGTGCAGGCCGACTGGGACTGGGACGCGCTGGCGGCGGGCTGCGGCTCCACCAAGACGTGCCTGGGCGTGCCTGCGGGCTGCGAGCACGGCGGCGGCTGCGACGCCATCGTAGTCGTGGAGCTCGTCCAGGGCGCCTTCGTCTTCAGGCTGCGCGCCAACAACGCCACCTGGGTGGCCGTCGGGCTGGGCCGCAGCCCAGATATGGTAGTGCCGCGGACACGCCGAGCACCGATCAAAACGAACCGAATAATGAAAATGCCGTTTTCCAGTTCGACACGAGCGTGATCGAGTGCGTGAACCTGCCCGAGGGGACCGTCAACACCTACCTGTCGCAGACGCCTTCGAAGCCGGATCGGGGCTGCAAGCGCATCCAGGAGGTGAGCCCCGCAGTGCTCCGCAGGGGCGCCAAATGAGCTATTTCGACTGAATGAAGAAGAAAAGAAATTGCAATATGGCCGCCGCTAGAACATAACAAACCCTCACTTGTTTTCGGGTGTTTTTCTGCTCGGGAGCTTCTGCGCATGCGCAAAGCAAAAAACGATCCGAAAACAAGTTCAGTCGAAATAGCTCATTATCGAAACAGGCACTAAGTCTTGGTGCGCGCAGGCCTCCGCGGCGAAGGCGCTGCAGCTGCGGAGCTCCAAGACCATCGACGGCGGGCTGTACTGCGAGGTGCTCCGCGTCAACAGGACGTCGTTCGGCGGCCAGGACATCGCCCTGGACACCACGCCGTACTTCCTGCAGGTGGCGCACGGCCTGCAGGCCACAGGTAGGCCCACTCACTAGGGTGCTCGGGGAAGGGCTGGACCTTCACCGCGTGACCGCCACCATGCCGCAGACACCGGCATCAGCTACCACGGCCACTCGAACCGCGCGGCGGCCGAGCTAGCCGTACTGCTGTCCGCGCCCGGGCCGACGTCGCTGCCCACCACCACGCCGAGAGCCACCACGCCGTCCACGTCCAAGGTACAGTGCGTCCGTGTCGAATTTTGAAGAAGAACACGACGGCAAGTACGGCCGTGTTCGGGCGAGGAGAAATTTCCAAAACGCATCCACGTAGTTCTGGGATATTTGGCAGTCTATTCCTCCCACCACGAAAAAAGTAAAATTGGTGAGTGTGATTTGCGCGCCCTGGAGCTGACGTAAAGGGTTGGGCAGGCCGTGGTGCGGGGACTTCCTCCAGGCCGTGTGTCGGGGCGCAGCGTGCCCCCCGCCGCCCCCTCCGACAGGCAGCCGCGCATCCTGGTCCGGCCGCCGCCCCTGCACGCCGAGGAGGCGGTGCAGCCCTTGCCCCTGTCCGTGCGGCCCGCCCCGGCGCCGGGCACCATCACTTTCCCCAACGACCGGCTGCAGCAGGCCGACGACCGCCTGGACGCCTACGTGGCCGCGGTCAGTCCAGAGCACGCCGTCAAGGCACGCCGTCGAGGCACGCCGTCAAGGCACGCCGTCAAGGCACGCCGTCAAGGCACGCCTTCAAGGCACGCCGTCAAGGCACGCCGTCAAGGCACGCCGTCAAGGCACGCCGTCAAGGCACGCCGTCAAGGCACGCCGTCAAGGCACGCCGTCAAGGCACGCCGTCAAGGCACGCCGTCAAGGCACGCCGTCAAGGCACGCCGTCAAGGCACGCCGTCAAGGCACGCCGTCAAGGCACGCCGTCAAGGCACGCCGTCAAGGCACGCCGTCAAGGCACGCCGTCAAGGCACGCCGTCAAGGCACGCCGTCAAGGCACGCCGTCAAGGCACGCCGTCAAGGCACGCCGTCAAGGCACGCCTTCAAGGCGCCTCACCGTAAGAACCTCACGGCCGCAGCCCCGCCACCAGCAGCCACACTGCAGTGCTTCGCCTCTTTGTTTACCGCTCAGCACGGCGCGGTGCGGCGCGGTGTCTCCGTCTCGCTCCGTGGCCGCGGTTCCGCGGTTCGTTGCTCCCTCCGCATAAATACTTGACGATTCCTCCTCCAGGGCCGCCTTGAGCAGGCCCGTGTGTTGACCCTCAACCCCGAGCCGCGCCCTCCCCCCTCCCCTCCCCCTCAAACCCCCCGGTTCGCGTGCTGGTCGGTCCGAACGAAGGCCTGGGCAGCGACCGTCCAGCAGCGCCTTCCTCGCTCCACATTAAACGCGAGGCGGTAAATTACCAGTGTAGTGGTTCTTCCGGGTAGCGACCTCGCGGCCTCGCGGCGTTTCGCACAACCCTCTCCTTACACCGCTGGGCTATTTTTAAATTTGAACTCTTAGGGCACTGGCCGCACGCCGCAGCACTGCTTGAAGATGGCCTTTCACCTTCACGTGGATTCAGCTGATTTTCTTGGTTCGCCAGATAATGCGCAAATGTGTGAATAAGGAATTTTTTTGTCGCTTTGTTCAAATTTTATTTTTTGGGGGCTGCAGAACGACTGGGACTGGGACGTACTGGCGGACGGCTGCGGCGTCACCAAGAACTGCCTGGGCGTGCCCGCGGACTGCGAGCAGACCGCCAACTGCAAGTCCATCGTCACCGTCGAGGTCGTCGACAAGCAGTTCATCTTCCGGATGAGAGCGACCGGCGCCAACTGGGTGGGCGTCGGCCTCGGCCTCACCAACAAGATGGTAACGCCCAGCTCGAAATGCAGTGTCGAGGCTGATGGCCGCAGGAAACAACAAAAACAAAACGACATTGTTTCAGTTTGACACGAGCGTCATCGAGTGCGTGGACCTGCCGTCGGGCACCGTCAACTCCTACCTGTCGCAGACGCTTTCGAACCCGGACCGGGGCTGCAAGCGGATAGCGGGGGTGAGTCCGGCAGCCACCGCCGCACCGCACAGTGGGCCACACAGTGGGCCACACAGTGGGCCACACAGTGGGCCACACAGTGGGCCACACAGTGGGCCACACAGTGGGCCACACAGTAGGCCACACAGTGGGCCACACAGTGGGCCACACAGTGGGCCACACAGTGGGCCACACAGTGGGCCACACAGTGGGCCACACAGTGGGCCACACAGTGGGCCACACAGTGGGCCACACAGTGGGCCACACAGTGGGCCACACAGTGGGCCACACAGTGGGCCACACAGTGGGCCACACAGTGGGCCACACAGTGGGCCACACAGTGGGCCACACAGTGGGCCACACAGTGGGCCACACAGTGGGCCACACAGTGGGCCACACAGTGGGCCACACAGTGGGCCACACAGTGGGCCACACAGTGGGCCACACTGTCGCAGGACCGCCAAAAAGCTTCCTAACCAACACGGTTTGCGCACTTAGACCTTGCAGCAGAGCGCCGTGAAGCTGCAAAACTTCAAGAGCATGGACGGGGACCTGTACTGCGAGGTCTTCCGCGTGAACCACACGCTCTTCGACGGCCACGACTACAACCTGGAGACGACGCCCTACTTCCTGCAGCTGGCGCACGGCAAGACGACCTCAGGTGGGACGGACGCGTCTATGACACGACCATGACGCGTCGGCGTCGTGGTGCAAGGACTTGATGGTCCTCTTTCCGCAGCGACCGGCATCGCCTTCCACGCCACCAACTTCAACGCGGCGGGGCGCGCCGTGCTGCTGGCCGAGGCCACGCACGCCGGCTCCGCCTCCAACTGGCCCATGCGGCTGCACGGCGCGCTCATGGTGATCGCCTGGCTGTTCGCGGCCACGTCGGGGTCCCTGGCGGCGCGCTACTTCAAGGCGGCCTGGGGGAAGGCCACCATCTGCGGCAAGGCCATGTGGTTCGCGGTGAGTAGCGACGCCGGCGGGGTGGTGCGGCGATACCCCGCGCGCGGCGTGGCGGGGTAGCGCCGTCGCGGCGGCAAGCGTCATTCCCGCGGTCTTCCCTCGCAGTGGCATCGCCTGCTGATGCTGCTGACGCTGGCGCTGCACGTGGCCGCCGTCATCGCCGCCCTCGTCTACCTGCAAGGCTGGTCCACGTCCTCGGGCCTGCACGGCATCCTGGGCGGCGTGACGACGGCGCTGGCGCTGCTGCAGGGCGCCGGCGGGCTGCTGCGCCCCTCGCCCGACAGCCAGCACCGCCCCGTCTTCAACTGGCTGCACCGCGGCCAGGGCTTCCTCACCCACACCCTGGCCGTCATCACCATCTTCCTGGCCGTGGCCGTCGCGCACATGCCCTCCTACGTGTACATCATCCTGGGCGTCTACGTCGCCTTCTACGTCGCGCTGCACGCACTGCACTCGGTACGCGGACTTCGGCTAAATTTGAACTTCTTATTTCCAAGTTTTTAATTTAATACATGTATTTCATTTTCAAAACCGACGAAAATTTGAAATTTCTGATCGAGTTTTTACCGAAAACCAAGTTGACTTTGTGTTTTCATTTTATTTGCAGCTCACTGAAGTCCAGAGTTACTACTTTGTCGTGATCGTCTTTGGATCAGCAGTGTTCGCCATCGCAATGCTTGTCCTGGTGGTGATTGGTGTATCAGACTCACATTAAAATCATCCATCCACATTTAAACTTGAGACTGTCCCAAGTGGTGGCACTATTAGAGTATGTAGATTGTTAACTTATTGATGGGACTGTATTTGAAGGTACAAATAAAAAGCTTATCCTGTTTTGTAAAGAGTACGGATTTTATTTTCACAGCATTCATGAACACAGTTACAGCAACCATTCATACTATTGGTGTAAAACTTACATGACTAAACATTCAATATCAAAACAAAAATCAATCAGAAACAGACAAAAATAATAACAAAATGGATACAAAACTTTTCACAGCTCCTGTTACTCATGCAGGTTTAGGCAATTGGGCTTATTGACTTGGACTTGGGCTACCTGTGTAAATTTGAGCCACTTAAATAAATTATGTGCCACTTAAGCCTCTCAATGGCAATGACAGAATAAAGAAGGCAAGACCTAAAAATACAGGAAAGAAACTTTAGATCTAATTAAAAGACTACTTTGCATGTGCCTAATAAAATACATTTTTACTTGACATACCAGTGGGTTTAACTGTTCTTCTGGGGAACCTTGACAATGACTGATTTGATTTCACTGTAGGCATTCAGGGCATCCAAACCAGCATCCCGACCAAATCCTGACTGTTTGTAACCACCAAATGGCACTTGGACCGCCAAAGCGTTGTAAGTGTTAATCCTAAAAGTTATAAAGTTTTAAAAATTAATTAAAAGAAACAATAATGCTGAAAAAAATGTCCCTTTTTAATAGAGAACACTAACCACACGGTTCCCGCTCTGAGGGACTGCATGATGTGCATAGCCTTGTCTATGTCCTTGGTCATAACAGCGGCAGCAAGACCATAATCAGTGTTGTTTGCCCTGGCAATGGCTTCATCAATAGTCTTGAAACGAATAATCTGCTGAACTGGACCAAAAATCTAAAACAAGGGAAACAAAGTTTAAAAGAAGATATTTGACATAATTGACAAATGTGATTTGATGACTTTATTACCTCTTCCTTAGCAATGCGCATATTATCCTTGACATCAGCAAAAACGGTGGGAGCAACAAAGAAGCCCTTGTCACCAATCCTCTTGCCGCCAGCAACAAGCTTGGCACCTTCCTTTTCACCACTCTTGATGAGATCAAGGATTTTGTCCATCTGCTCACCATCAATCTATCCAAAGGACCATGGTTTCACAGTAGTCAGTAAACGTTCAAGTATTCGATTAGTACAATGGCAATAGTACCAATATAAATTACCTGGGGTCCCTGTTCAACATTCAAGTCGAAAGGGCTACCCACTGCTCGCTTCTTGGCTCGCTCAGCAGCAGCCTCAACAAATTTGTCATAAATATCCTCCTGAACAAACGTACGAGAGCCTGCACAGCAGCACTGACCCTATAAATTTAAGTTCATAAATAAATTAAATATGCGTATCAAAACATATAGAGTACATCAAGTGCAACCAAAAAACAAAACACATTTTACCATGTTGAAGAAGAGACCGAAGTGAGCGGTTTCAACAGCCTCAGTGAGATCCACATCGCCCAAAACGATATTAGGGGACTTTCCACCAAGCTCGAGAGTCACTCTCTTAAGAGTGCGAGCAGCTCCAGCTTGAATAAGTTTACCAACCTGGGAACAAAATCAAGACAAACGTTACCGACTGCAAACAGTACATCAACAATTGAGGCTATGTCAAGGCAGAATAACATACCTCGGTTGATCCGGTGAAGGCAATTTTGTCTACATTGGGGTGCTCTACCAAGGCCTTGCCTGCCTCACCGTAGCCAGGCACAATGCTGATGACACCAGGAGGGAAGCCAGCCTCCTTAGCAAGCTGTGCTACGTGGAGAGTGGTCAAAGGGGTCTGCTCAGCCGGCTTTACAATAATGGTATTACCCATGGCAAGAGCCGGCCCAAGTTTCCATGAGAGAAGCATGATCGGGAAGTTCCAGGGCAGGATAGATCCGATAACACCAACTGGCTCCTGACGGGTGAATGCGAAGAAGGGTCCGTCCATGGGGATAGTCTTGCCGTGAAATTTGTCAGCCCAGCCGGCAAAGTAGCGCAAGTTGTTGGCAGCTCCAAGCACATCAACAGGCAGAGACATGTTGTATGGCTTGCCATTGTCCAAAGTTTCCAGAGACTAAAACAAAAGAACCAAAATTATAATGGCAGGATGTCACTCACAGAAAAATCGAGTGTTGACATTGAGCGAGGTACACTCACTGCGAGGTACACAGCATCCCTTTCAATCAAGTCGGCAAGTTTATTGATGAGATGGCCCCGTTGGGAGGCATCCATAGTGCGCCATGGGCTGCCAAGACGGAAGGCCTCATTGGCAGCTTTGACGGCCTTGTCAATGTCAGCCTGGTCAGATCAACGACAAAAATTTAAACTGACAATCTTTTGAATGAAAACTCAAGAAAGAACTCTGGGCCTCATGAAGCATACCTTGCTACCCTCCTGAATTTCAGCGATGGCCTCACCAGTGGCTGGGTTGACCGTCTTGAAAGTCTTACCAGAAGCCGATTTGTGCCACTCATTGTTGATAAATATCTGCAAAATGGTTTAAAACAATATGATAAGATGAATAAAAAGGAGGGGCTTCCATTCTGTCTGAGCAAGATAAGGAAAGACAACCAAAATGAAAGACAATCAAAAATATGTATATTCAAACACGTTCATTAGAAAACAATGACAAATGACTCAGCACTCAGAACAATGTAATGCCGTGGAACAAGGCTGAAATAGAAACACCGAACGGTGTTTAATAGCTCACATCTGCATCCTAATCAGGAGCTACAAAGTTGCTAGGTGCTACAAAGTTGCTGGGGTACACACCAGGCCTCGAGTTCTGTGACCTTGGGTGTTGCATAACCCCAGCTTCCCCAGGTGTGTACACTACTCAACAAGGCTCAAGCCGCCACCTCACTGGTTGGGAACCATCGCGCACCGCAGCAAATTCCAAATCAGGCGCGCCTAGCGCGAACAACAGCGGCGAACCGATAAAGCCGACTCCGACGAGGCCGGAATGCACACAAACACGCGGCCAGCTGATCTGTGTTGACTGTTGTCACGGAGCAGACGACGAAAGGGCAAGGACTGCTGGCGTTCGTGAACGTCAACAAAAGGGCCGCGGCACGGCGGGCACGCGCCCTGCGAGTGCCTGCGAGCTCGCGGGCAGGGCCAAACCGTACTTACGCCAGTGTAAAGGGCCTTGGCGTCCTTCTGAGGCGCCGGCAGGGCGCCGGTGGCGAAGTTGTTGACGGCGTGCACCGCGCCGGCCAGCGGCTTCCTGCACGCCTCCTGCAGCTGGCGCACGGCCGACGACTTGACCACGGTGCGCAACATGATGACGTCCGTCAGAGAGCCTCTGCTTCAACCGACCGACTGGACTGGGCCGACGGACAATGACAATGGTCGCGGTTTGTTGCCTTGCCGCAGCTCCGCAGCCTACCGCAGCACACAGCCTACGGCAGCACCGGTCCGTGTGTGTGTGCGTGTGCGGGTGGGACAGAGCGAGAGTGTGTCTCGTTGTCGTTTGATAAGTGCTAGGGCAGTAGGAAGGGGTGGGGGTACCACCACATGCAGAGCGTGCGCCTCCCAGTTTGATTATGGCGAATCGACAGCAAAGGCGATTGATTCCGATCGGTTTCTCGCATGAATAGATGTCCAATTAGAGGCTGCAATGCTACCGCTAAGGATCTAGTCAAAATCTAGTCGGAACACGCAGCGTTATTTTTGTCCGTAGTAGCCCCCACTGCGAGACTAGCCGTACGTATGAGAAATTCCCAGCACTGACCACCGCGGGGTACGATTAGTGACCCTCCCGTGAGAGATGCGCCAGGACTGGCCCTGGTGTAAAGTGGTCTGCGCGCACACCGTGCGAGGCTAGGTATGAGAATCAAAACCGTGAGGAGTTCGGGACGGAATGTGACGTAGACGTAGGCAGGAGCGGCTGAGCAGTGGATGTGGAAATCGAACGGATGGAAGATTATACTACTATTTTTTTAGTTTTTCAAGAATAAGAAGTAAGTAAAGTTATTTGATTGTTTTAATTGTCTGCTCAACGTTCACAACACGACTACTCCGCAGACCACCGTTCTCATACCGTAGCCTCGCACAGGGTCATTCTCGAGGGTCGGCCGAGCGGTTTACACCTGACCAATCACAGCGCCGGATTTTCGATGGTCTGGCGCATCTCTCACGGGAGGGTCACTAGGTACGATTGGTTGCCCACCTCCGCGGCGCGGGGCGAGCGCAGCGTCAACCCCGCGCGGGCAGGCAACCCAACTGGCGGCAGAAGATCGCCGCGCGCAGTGGCAACCCAACCAGCGCAGCGCGCTAAAGAGCGGACTGGGCGACCGGGGAAAGAAAGTCCTTCAGTCTCCTTGAAGAAAAGAGGAGTAGTCGATCTGATCATTTCAGAATAGGCGCAGACAGTGGGTGTGTATGCTCCTTCACACCTTAATCCCAAACAAATGGCTTAACACCCGCGGGTCATCCTCCGTTCCGATACCCTGCCAGGGTGCCAACACAACAGGCATGCCCTGATAAATGAACAACCCGTGATGATCCACAATGAGCGGTTCGGTTTGGATTCGTTTTGTTGATGAATCGGTGGCGGCGGGCCGGGCAAGGTGCCCTTATTTTCCCACCGCAGTCATGATGGACCGTCATCGGTTGGGCCCACTGTGTGTCCGGGAGACAATCATGTCGAATGGGACTGCGCCGCAGCCCCGCCGGGCACACAATGTGTTGAATGAAATGGCCAGATTGCTTGGTTACGGCTGCGGCCCCGTGATCGTCGTCCACATGCTTAGTTTCGTTCTGATTGGTCTCAGCCGGGCAGCGGGTGCCGTCCCCCAAACTAACTGCGGTTTGACAAGCGAGACGTACTGCTATTGCTATGAAAAATGGCACCCAAGTCTATTTGTACGGGATTTTTGGAGGGGTAGAGTCCAAGGCGGTTGCTGACGGAACTCGTCCTGATCCGCGCGTGAAGCTGCGGCGAGAACAACATGACACGTACGGACTGTGGCGCCGATGCCCGGCCCGCCGTGCTCTGACCGCTCCTGACCGCGCCAGTCCTGTAACGAGGAGTATGGACGCTTTTACTGCTACCTGAACCTATCCCACAGCAACCAGTGCAGGGGCCGGCAGGGGCCGGCAGGGGCCGAGCAACATCCCGCCACGGCACCGGACTGGACCAATTTGTTAGACTTGTAAGTGGCGAAGCCAGAGTCCGGTGGAGTCCGGAGTGGTGCCCCGACCACAGCAAGGCACGTCACGTGATAGCCCCAGGGTTCCTCCGCTGCGCTGGCTCCCCTCGCTACCGTGTTACTCCGGGGTTATGAGGGGGCAAACAAAACAACAACAAGAAGAAGAAGATCTGATTTAGGACCGCAGGTGGGGCGGGAGACGGACGCCGAGACTGGCCCGTGATTGGAGCTCTATACTAAATCCCGCTTCTTTGGAAAAATAAAAGAGCAAACAAGTGCGTGATATTTCCACTGCGGTTGCATTACGCTGCATTCGTACGCGTGGCGTGCATGAGGCGTGTAATTTGGCTGCCGACAGGCGTGTTATTTCGCCAGACGCAATAAAAGGAAACGCACTTGCCAATTATCCGCCGCGCAGGGCGGCTACTCGTCTCGACGCGCAGATATGCGCGTCGAGTAATTAATTAATGGTGCAAGAAACCATTGTTTTTCCGCGCGCGGTATTGTTGTTGTTGGAAACGAGAGGCTCTTCTTGCAGGGTAAGTTTTCCCGCCCATTTGAAACAGGTCTGCCCCCACGCGCCCCACGCCAGACAGCGCCTCTTTTACCCTTTTTCTTTCCTCGCTTTGTTTTGGGACCAGCCGAGGCTGGACGGGCGGGCGGCCTAGTGTCTTGTCAGCGGCCCGAGCCAGGTCCCAAGTTCGTCACGTCACTGAACTTTGGCTCATTCGAACGAAATGAGCCTCGGCAAATTTTGCCGCGGGGGCAGCAGAGAGGCGTGTGGTTAGCCGCAGCGCCGATACACGCGCCATCTGGCGGCGTTCCGAGGAGGCTCGGCCTTCGCGGGACTGGTGGGTGATGAGGGGTCCGCGATCCGCGCCGCGCTGCGGTTCATCATGATGGCTGTGATTTCCGATGGCGTCGCCGCGTTGTCTGGAGGCGTCGTGTTTTGACAAGCCTCGCGCCCTTAGTGCTGCCAGCGGATGCCACACGAATTACTTTGATTGTTTGATTGGTCACAAAATGTTAGAGGCCGTCTGGGCGCGACGTGCACCGGCCTCGGCTTGCAGTCGTCTCTCTCTCTCTCTCTCTCTCTCTCTCTCTCTCTCTCTCTCTCTCTCTCTCTCTCTCTCTCTCTCTCTCTCTCTCTCTCTCTCTCTCTCTCTCTCTCTCTCTCTCTCTCTCTCTCTCTCTCCCCCTCTCCCAGCCGCACGGGACGCCCCTTGAGTGCGAGAGAGACAGACTGCTGCGACTGACTAGGGCCCCTGCCTTATTGATCGAGCCCCATACTGGGTCATCCAATCACGGATGCAGGGACCTCGCCGGCTCGTCCGTCGGAGACGGGTTCAAATGATTTGTCAAGGCGACGCTCCGAGGCAGGTAGTAGGCGTGAGCGGGCACTCCCTCGTGCCCGGCCGCCCGACCGCGGTCGCTTCGTGATTCAGATACACATTCACCATGTCCACATTTGGCCCGCGATACTTGTTGAACCCCCAACCCTCAGCGTTCCCGCTGGTCATCCTGGTCATCCCGGTGATTGCAGTGACAGCCTGCCGGGGTTTGTTTACATCCACGCCGGAGTATACAGCGCGCTGGCCAGGGCCTGGTTTTTAATCTTCGTTCCTTTTTCTGGCGTGTTTTGTCCGCATCGGCACACGGGCAGGAGGCGCAGAAGGCAGGTGTGTTGTCGGGACGGTACAGTCCGCGCCGGCAGCGGGCCGCGACCACCGCCCCTCCTCGCCGCGAAGAGTCACGCGGATGAAGGGAGCCGCCCCTTGTTGTGGCTGACTGTACCTCCGGACCGCGACCGCGGCGCGGGGAGTAGCGCCGGCGCAGGGACCCTAGGCGGCGCAGCGCACGGGGTAGCGCCTCCACTCTTCGGCCGGACTGTACCTCGCAGGTAGCGTGGCCCCGCCCAGCACACGCCCAGCCCGATCCAAAGCCCCCGCACCAAAATAATGCCGGGCATGGACCGCGCGGCCGGACGGGCAGAACAGGAGAAAAACAAGGACGAGACGGGCACACTGCGCACGATGACCCCGCCGCCCACGTCCACGTCGACACCCTCCAGCGCACCGAGTCACCGACCGCTTTCGATGAAAGTGCTGCCTGTCGGCGATCGCAAGCCATTCCGATCGAAGCCTCCGAATTTATCCCTAATAGTCGTGGCGGCATCACGCCGAGAGTGAAACTAGGGTTGCCTTCGTCGCAGCCCTAACGGCCTGTTCGAGAAAGACTCAGTTCCTGCTGGATTCCTATCTAACTGAGTCTTTCTCGAACGGACCGCTAGGACTGAGCCTTTCTTACTAGTTAGTAAGTATCGAAAATGGTTTTATCAATTTCGCCCGCGACTGTACTTGTCCGGTGCGATTCGGTCCGCGCGGGAAAAGGGCGGCGCGTTCCAGTAGTGCCAACTCTCGGCGCGACATGCAGATCAGAAAGTGAAGACAGCGGCTCGGCTCGCTGGGCAAACATGTAAACACGCCGGCCAGTGCTGCCAGCCCAACTTGTCACTGCCTCGCGCCCCGCCGGCCGGCCGCGGCCCCGCCCGTAGAAAGTAGCGGGCAAAGAAGGAGTTTAGAAGGCGCTTTCGCTTGCACGGCACTCGCGCGTTTATGACTCCGGCCGTACTTCGAGCGTCGGTGTCAATGGCTTCTGTCTCTCTCGCACTGACAGTGCGTGGGGCAGCGGCGCGAGAGGGACAGAGCGACTGTTGCGTCCTCCCAATCCAACGCCAGGACCTCGTTCGAGCACCCTCTGCCGTGCGATGCCGAAGGATCGCCGCTCTGCCTCTCTCGCACCCAAAGGGAGCGCCTCACGAGGGCGACAGAGACAGAGCGACGAAACGATTATTCGGCATCGACCGTGACATAAGCGGGGCTGCTCTCATTCCGGTACGGCGCGCGTTCAAAAGGACGGCGTCGTTGATTGAGACGGACGCGCGTCGTCCTGGTCTCTCTGCCGACGGCGCTGCTGGCATGCTGCTGCCCGGCCCTGACGCTGCTCCGTTAGTGTCCGGCCTGACACACGATCATCATCAATTAAGATCAGGTTATGTAAAACTGGATGCGTTTCCTCCCACGGAGGTGTTGGCCGTGCATGTTTGTGTGCGTGTGTATTCTGTAAGTGTGTGTGTGAGTGTGATTCAGAACTTTCTCTACTCGCGCACGGGACCGACCGACCGATGCCGAGCGCTGCAGCGTGCGCTGCCGTTTAGCTGGACCGTGCCAGGTAAAGTAAGGACGAGAAAAAGTGAAGTGACTCACACACACACACACACAGCTGGGTCCACGTATACGTAGGGCAAGGACCCAATTTCGCCCGTTTTTCGCTGATCTCCAAGGGCGCGCGCGGCTCGTGGAAAATAAATATTGTTTTTGGAGGGCTGGTAGATAGATGGCTAGATAGATGCGTAGATGCCACGTCGAGCGCAAGAGGCACCAAAGGCGCCGCCCATAGCGGCTCGCTGAGCGGGTAACTGTACCGCAGTGTTTTGTCAACTCATGGAGTCCTTTGAGGGCCGAAGGATGCCAGTCTCTTCATTTCGCCTCATTACCGCCATCTTGATCCTCCAAAGGCGGGCTGACGCGCATTTGATGACGGCGCCCTGTTCGTGGGAACCCCGAGTCCGGCACTGTAGAGTACCAGGGCGTTGCGGGAGGACCGCCTGCCTGGATTGGACGCGGCGGCCGCCCCAAGTCAGCACCTCTCTTCCTCCAGAGATGCAGACAGCCCTAAGCAAACCTGGCGGAATCTCTTCCACCCCCACACTGTCACTGACGCCCACTCTTGTCGGCAGTGTCGTTAATCCTGATTGGCTGGCCGGCCTTCTCCCCGCATCCGTCACCCTGCCGCTCCCTCCGCCCATTCTGTGTCATTTCCGGAGTTCCGGTGGACCGTAGACCCGGGTCTTCTGCTGCGCCGGCCAGGCAGGCCCATTGTCGCCTTCAGGTGCACGCTGGGTGCAGAGAGACAGAAAGAGAGAACGCAAAGAGAGGAGAATGGGAAGCGTTATGCACGCTCGATTGCCAAACACGTGGATTACCCGATTGTGATCAGCAATCCAATCACCCCAAAGACTCCGTGAAAAAAGGAACAGCGTCAAGGTTTTTCTTGCCCGGGTATTTTTCACGCGAGCGCGCTCCCGCATCCGCGTGCGTGGCGTAATGTTATTAGTATTGTGTGCATGGAGATCCGCGACCGGATTATCTTTGGGCCTCCATCCTCACTCACCTATTCTTTATTTATTTATTTTTTTTCCCGGTGACCTCCGCACGCCAAACGTGAGGCGTGTGTTATTCTTGTCACTTATTGTCGCAATAAAATCTGGATGTGCGGACAATAGGGGGCGGGCGGAGCCCGGCGACGTCAAGTTCAAGATAAAGGTTCCCTGTTGATGCACCTCTAAATCTGGATAAATTCCGTTTCTGACGGGACCTCGCTACACATTTTTTTTTCCCGTCCCGCACTCTCAGCTCACGGCCCGTCCGTATGCATCACGTTACACGCGCCGTATGACCGCATTCATGTCGTCCATACGTCAAAATCAATCCCATAAAGGATTCCCGCCTGGAATGTGTCTCGACGCGGCGCGCTGGGCCGAGCGAGCCGAGAGCGAGCGCTGGCCGAGCGGGCGCAGCGCGGTGAGTCACGAGTCGCTCTAATTCAAGCTGACATCGACATTTCAGAATTTCCTGGGTGCATATTTTGTAGGTTTCGAAGCGGGGATTTTTCCCTGTGTGTACGTGCAAGCTCTGGTCGCTTCTGTTCATGCATTGACCATTACGACCAGAAGGGCCCAGCCGGCCCAGCCACTGGACCATGACTGTGTCCGTCCACGCTAGATTGGCTCGATCGCATGAAGGCCACGCACTGCGTGTGTGTGCGTGTGTGTGTCGGAGGGGGGGGGGGTGGCCGTGGGAGACCGAGGCATTAGTATTGGGGGCATTTCTCGGGCGCATCGTGTCGTGACGAAATAGGTTTATGCGTCCCCGTAACGACATAACCAAACCGCATTTTTAACTGTGCCCATCATTATTCTTTTCCAAATAAAACGAAATTTCGAGAGTTTTGGCCCATTAGTCAGGGTAGGCCACTGCCGCCTCACAGTCGCGACGCGTTCGGACCTCTCTGTCTGATGAGTCTCGGTGCTTTGCGCGCCCTGCCCACCCCGTGTGGTCCACTGTGTGGTCCGGGGTGCAGCGCCGCACAAGACCGACGAGACCCCGTCCGTCTCCCTCGCTCCCCCACGGGAGGCCCCGCGAGTGCGAGAGAGACGGAGTTGGCCAGTGTGGCCCCGACGTACCGGCGCGACAAGGCGCCAGGGTCCTGGACGCCACGGAGGCACCCCAAGGGTCCTGGAGAGCCTTTCCGTGTCAGCCACCGTCTGAGCGAGCTTTTACCTATCGGTGCGTTATCAGTGTCAACAACTAGGCCGACAACATTGTCTCCATTTTTTTGTTTTGTCCCGTAACGTGCGTGCGTCGACCGCCGGAGCGGTGCATTCCAGCAGGCAATACTCCAACAGCTGGAAGTTGTCTATTGAAGGCAGGTTGAGGTTGGCTCCTTTTTGGGTGAGCAGTGGCAATTTTCGCCTGCTTATGAGTCAGCCAGCTGCTGCTGGAATCGAGCAATTCCACCACTAACGGTGCAGTGCAGGGTCTGCAGTCTAGGACCCACCTATGGTGCTCCCAGGCTCTGGACTCCAGTGGGCACGGCGTGCTGCCGATGACCCCGCTAGGCCCCCTGGGGGGCCAAAAGGCTAATTTGTCCGCCTATTTGGCTGCCTACAAAGGCATGCCACACAGGGCGAGCTGCCGGGTACTCTACGTCCCACGAGGACGGTGGCCTCGTTGTGGGGAACACAGAGCTCTGCTTCGACGGACCGGTGACAACGGCACCGCGCCCCGGGAGGTGTTCCAGCAGGCACTCGCCTTGTACGCGCCCACAGCCAGTCAATGCCATGATGGCCCCTAAATTCCGACTTGCGGTATTCGTTCCGATTCCAGGGTCGGAGGCCCGCTTATGGCTGCATCCGCCGCGACGGCCGTCTCAAGGCACTGCGTGTGAGTGTGGGTGTGTCTGTGTGTGTTTGTGTTTGTGGCCTCCGACGGTCGCTCTCTGATGCGTCTGGGAGGTCCGATCCGAACAGAAATGGAAACCCGGGCGGCGCAAGTGAAGAAGTGAAGTAGTCCTGTCCGGAAAGGAATGGGTCTCCACGACCGGACCCCGCGGTGGACCACCACACGCATCTTGCCCTGTATGGGCGACCACAAGGCCGGAAGCAAACTTCCACCAGCAGAAAAAAGGGCTTCCGCGTTAAACTAACACGAAAACATCCTCAGACGATCGCTCACACACTTACGAAATTCAGATTATCCAGCATAAAAGCTTCCCCTTTTTTTTCGGGGGGGGGGGCTTTTGGACGAGCATGGGCGGCGGGAGATGTATCGGACAGTGCTATGCTGTCACGCTAGGCCGCGCCGCCACGCCGCCGCGCCGCTGCACGCCGCGCTGCTGGACCACCCAGCTGCACTAGAGCGCGCTGCATGGGAACCAATGGGAGCGCGGCGCAGCGGCGCAGCACACCGTAATATCGTGTCACCGCCGTCACCCCGTCATTGGTTATACAACTTGCACGAGTCCCCTGGGGCTGTCTGTCTGCGGGAAACCCCGTAGTTGGCGCTTTCAGCAAAGTCGCCCTTTCAACCGTCCGAAACGCGCGCGCGCGCGGTGCTATGCTTCTGATTGGTCTGGCCGGATGTTTATCTGCTTCCCACACCGGGCAGCCCCGCGCAGTGGGGGAGGTGTGAAGCGCATTCAGCGTCTCAATGTTCTAATTGATCGGACACCACCTGAGCGCGCAATCTGCTGCCTGCCCTTCTCCTCCCACTCCCTCTTGTTGTTGTTGTTGTTGGCCTCCATTCATTCATCCCCGCCTCAAGGAGTAAGTGCAGCAAACAACAACAGCGCGGCTATGAATACGAGATTAGCTCTCAGCACACACCTGTGCAGCCTGTGCGGCTTTCCTGTTTTGTTTTACAAGGCTCGCGAAGCCACCGACATGCCTCGAGCCTCCCGGTAGCAGCCGACACAGTTGGACTGCTTGAAGCAATTCCTTAGGGTTCCTTATTTTTACGAACTAAATTCAAGGAGGAGGCAATCAAGACCGCTGCTGGGATATTTTTTAAAATGTAGACACCTAAAAAATGAAACAGAGGTTTTTAACGGTTTCTCTTCCTGCAGACCGCGAGTAGTGGACTCGCCCAGTGCCACTTTAGTGTAGTCCAGAATCTTAGGCAGCAATTCGGCGCACTTGCGACGAGTGGGAGGAAGGGGGACAGCTTCCCACTCCGTCCTGCCCAATTATGAGCAGAAAGGAGAGCACTTCGACGGGACTCGAACCACTGACCTTCGCATCGACCGGCTGCTGCAGCCAAAACGCCTCCGCCGCAAGTCAAAGTAGTCTGCCAGTCGCATGCAGTTGATTGGTCGGTCACATTCGGACAAATTGAAAAGAGAAAAAAGTTCATTAATGAGTGGGAGACAGGTGTGCCCGTCATTAGGGCTGGAGAGAGATAGATAATCTGCATATAATTGGCCGTCGCCATGACAACGGACGTCCTAAACGCGCCGGTCCATCTCATCAGCTGGGTGCGTGATGAGATTCGGGACAGACGGCAAGAAAGAGAGTTTTTAAATTGCACGCGGTTTAAGGGCATTCATCAAGCCAAAATTATTTTTTTTGAAAATTTGACTGTTGGTTGGGAGTATGCTTCTGAAACATGTCCCAAAATATTATTGCTCTACGACCAATACTTTGGGCGCAACGACGCTCCAAAGTTCAAAACGGCAACGCACTAGACGGCCAAACCAAAAAAGATATCGAAACGAAAATTTGAAGGCATGTTGTCAGTAACTGTGTGCATTTCAAGACATATTTTTAAACACGATCGAAATTCAAAAAACGGTCCTTTAGGCCCTTGAAAAAAATGCTAATTTTTAAATGTCCGATTTTGGAGTTTTAAAATATGTCTTGAAATAGGGGGGACGTTTCTGAGTGCGACGGTGCCACTCCCATCGTTCTAGCTGCATTGGTTTTCGATTGCGGTAAGTTTTTAGTTTGAAATCTCGTCAGCAGTAGAAAGAGTAAAGACTACTCCGGCCAATTCGCTCTCTGTCGCACGGGGTGAGGCCGTCAGGTAGTCAGCAGACAGACCGGCGGACGGCGACGGGACGACGGAAGAACAATGACAGCATGTGCCGCCGCGTCTGGTATGCAGCCAGGCCGGAGGCTGGCCAAGACCGGGCCAATTTTGCCCAGATTTCGGTCGCCACTCCGGTCAAAATTATCGTAGAAAAAGAAATCAACCACCACTAGAATCGTTGTTTTCCGAGGAAACGATTACTGCGTGGTGAGAACTCGAAAAGTGGCTCGTTTGAAAATTTCTAATTTGGGTCTTGGGCAATAAATCAGCCTGTCGTCACGCTTTCCTCGGTGCAGCCGGCAGTGAATGAGGACTCTCAACACAAAAGGAAGGCAAAACCTAGTCTCACCTCGAACGCAAAATTTTGAATGCGTCGTTCGACACGTTTGCAATATTCACCAATGTACTCAGGGGAAAATTTCAAATCTACCCATGTAAAAATAATTTTTCTGCTGTTATTTTGGCACTCTAATAAGAAGTGCACTAGACACCTATACCAAAATAATCAGCTCATCTTGACACACATTTCGGTTGTGGTGTCAAAAATAGTCATTTTTTCCTGCAAATGGACTTAGTAAAACTTCGCCACACCAGACTAGCCGGCCGGCAGCGCGGCCGAGACCCCGGCCCGGAGCCGATCCTTCGAGGTGTCATCTGGTCCGTCATGCCTCCCTCCCCCCGCACTCCGGCTGGGGGCCATAAACAATTCGGCTGCGATACCTGGGCTCCGGGGTTAGCCAGCGTTGTTGCGTACGCCACCCAAACACCACTTCGGAGCGGCCTTTTCGCGGACTTGGGACCTTGATGAATGCCCTTAAACGGCCAGGTAGGCCAGCAGCCTCTCAGCTGCGGCCCCAATGCCTCGCTAGGATGTCACCAGACAATGCACATCACACTAGGCATCTGCTTTTCACCTGTCGTGGCTCCGGGTCATAAGCATTAAAGTCGGACTTGACCTGCAAAATTTTTTGTAATTCGTGGCCTATGTTCGTGGCTGCTCCAGACACCATGAAGTTTTCTTGGAATCAGTTTCAGAAAAAAATATTAATTCCTGAACTGAAAGCGTGGACAGCTCTATACTCCAACTCTTGGGCGCTCGCCTTGCATTGTGTGAATGGGACGCTGCTGCATTGTGGATTCATCGTGAAGCAGGTAGACAGACGTGGCAGTCCGCACACCTGAACCAGTTCTACCACCTCCCAGAAACTGCCTCCGGATAAAAAACAGAGCCCGCGCCGTCATCGATTGTCGAGAAAGTATTATCATTATCTCCGAGATTCGTCACTCAGACCGCCGCACAGGAACCAAGATTGTTTTCTTTTCGGAAATGGGAGGACATTAGTTGGAGATGACAGCAGGTGGAACTGATTTCACAACCCATCTGTCCGGAAGTCTGTTGTCTTTCTAATAGTAGTTGAGTGATTTCGCAACAGACTGCTGCAGGTGCGCCCAAGCCCTCGCATCAATGCCCAGCCAAACAGCGCAGAGGGCATTGTGGATCATGGCGCTGAGCGGTCATTTCAAAATGAGTGATGGCAAAACAGACAAATAAATGTTTTGCCTTTCCCTGCACGGCAAACACCAGCAACAACATCTCCCAAGGCTCGACACGACCGGGCCACAAAGCCTTCCTGGCTCGGCCTGTTTACATGAGTCACACTTCTTCTTGGTGGTGGCTGTACCCCCTGCTGCTAGAGGTCAGCAGTAACTACTCCCCGGGGGGTGCCGTATCGTCAAAAAAAATATATCAACAGGGTCTCTCTTTTGAGGCAAATGACTCGGGAGATCACTCCGCAGGTCACAATTGATGAAGAAACCTGTCATGAGTCGCGTGGCCCGAGAAGTACGGCCGTCATTTGCAAAATCCGAACTCAAATCCAATCCTTTGAGTTTATTTTCACAATGCAGTCACTTGACGGGGTAAGCATTGAAGAGGTGAAGACACTCGATGCGAGTGGTGTGCGAGAGGCCTTATCCCCTGTCACTTTCGCTAATATCCGCAGAGCAAACACCCGCGGCCAAAACAGACAATGTGAAGAAAAACAGCCAGTTGGACAGGGTGACGCGCAGGTGAGCCACCAGGCCACCAGGTAATCGAGACCCTTTACGATGACGAATCGAACAAGGGAAGCAGGCTGGAAGGCTAAGAAGAGGGAGGCAACTCGAGGGTCAGGTGAGGCGACTTGCCCGGCTTCTCGCCAGGGCCTCCTGAAGTGACACGTGACGTGCGTTTGGCAGGCAGCATCGTGGGGAGCATCGTGATGACGAAGGCGAGGAAAGGACATGAGGTGCACTGCTGGAAAGGGAGACGCAATCAGGAGGGAATCTTAGATCAGACATGCATAGTCGCCTGGGGCACGGCGCAGTCCTTGGGGGCCTCCGAGAGCTGCTCAGCTGCACGTACCAACTGTCTATTGCCCCGTGGAGGGGCGTATGGCCTGCCACAGGTACACCGCAGGTGCGAGCTCGCAGCGACAAAGCCCCTCTGCTGCGCTGCCACCCCAGCTTCTCGTTCCCACGCACTGCGTGCGTCTTTCGCCCTTTTTTCGGCAACAGCTGTCGAGGCTGCGTGGGCTGCGCGGGCTCCTGATCGCGGCTTTGCCTCCAGGATCATCCCAGAGCGCTGGGAGCCGATCCACAGGCTGCCTTGAGACGGACCGCTGCTCGCTCCGTAAGCGGTTTTCAAGTACGCACGACTTTACCTCACCTCCTCCTCCTCCTCGCTACCTCCCGGCACGCGCCTATCGCACTGCTCGGCCGCAGCGCTACTCGCAGCGCTACCAACTGTCTGCCGCAAACCGGTCCTGAGTAACAGTGCAGCTGCAGCGGCACCCCATTCATTTGGACGGCCATTCATTCTGTTGGTTCATTTTGTTGGCTGCGCTGCCGCGTGACGCAACCGGAGGGCCGGAAGGGGCGGCGTGTGACACCGCTGTGTGACACCGGCCCATTAAACGCCCCGCCCTGTGACGGTGTCACGCCTTTAACGCCCTTTCCCCGGCTTGCCGGAGAAAGCGTTCAATAATAGGCCTGCCTGGATAATGAGCTGCATATACACCGGACTGACCACACGGTGTCATTTTCGGCCTTCTTCCCCTTCTTCTTCTTCTTCTTCTTCTTCTTCTTCTTCTTCTTTTCTCACACACATGCGGGTCCATGATGTAACCCGGAAAAATTCGGTAAAGCCGAAGCCCGCCGGCAAGCGGCAGAGAAACTCCAGTCGCGCTGCCGCTCCACACACACCGCCTTCTTATAAACGATCCGCGCAAACAAAAACAATCTTGATCAAACGGGTCGTTTGTTATTGTTGTGCAAGGCGCGGCCCTTGCTGATGTAACGAGGATCGGCTCGCCGGTAATGAGTCGGTGGAGATGTGACAAGGCCTGCCCAAACAATGCCGCGATTCCGGCGCTTCGATTGAAACTTTCCCGTTTCCTGTTTCGGTTAGTGGACGGGTCTCTGCAGTGTCGTCCCGGGGCACCCAGCCTCGGCCAATTCGACCAGTCGTTGCGCAAGTCCGGCGGAACCGTCGTGGGGCTCTCGTTGTCCGGGCGCGCCCGCATCGGGCGCACTCTTGCTTTTTCATAATTGTTGAAAACAATTAATGCGATGCGGGCGAGGGGCAGAGCCGATAATTACGCGGGATTTAAAATCACTTTGGAGCCCCGCGCGCGTCGTCTCCGGGCGGAAGGGGCGGGCCCCACCGATGGCACCGGGACCCGAAGGAGCGGGGAAAAAGAGTCGTAATTTACCTACCTTTGAGAAACAATTAGGAAGTCACCTGCCGAGAGACGGAAGGCGCGCCGAGGTGTCACTTACAGGGAAGCAGGGTAGAAAAAACACACGGGATACTGCTAGGCCGCGGTCACGCGAGAACCCTTTTTTTTAAATGCGTGCGTGTGTGTGAGTGTGGGACAGTAAGTGTGTGCGTGTCCAGTGCAGTGTCCGGCGAGCCCACGCGAAAAATAAATGAGCGGACGCCTGCCAACGAGGTAATCCACACTACTCCGTTACGGCGTAGGAGCGTACCATGCCGTGCTCCCAACTATGAGAAATTTAAATCACAAATGAGGCGTAATGAAAAATGGCGCTCGTCATCAGCTACAGCGTCCTCACGGACGTCTGCTAAATGGCGACATGGTGGTCGCTGGGCTCTCAGTTCCTGGTTTGGAACCTCAGGACTCTCGCGTCAGGCAAGAGGTTTCAAAATCGTGTCAGGGATCGTCGCCGGGCTGCCCCTGTCATTATTCCTCGACGTGCTTATCTCGGCCCGAACTTGTGCATTCCGTGTGAAGCGGAGTGTACCGAGTATGTTGTGCGGCGAGCAGCCTGCAAGCCCCGTGTGATGAAACAACACATGCGGGCAGCGCGCAAGCCCTGAGGCGAAGCTCTGGAACCTTAGGCAGCTCCACAACTCTCAAGTCTCCGTGAATATTACGGTAATCTCGATGGGGCATGTTGACAAACACCTGGCACTACATTACACTTTCAGTTTCAGGCGTGTGCGCAATTTCCGGAGCATATGTACTCTGCGTACTCATGAGCGGCCCACCGATGCCACAGATTGCTCGATATAGACCTTGGGACCGGAGTCCAGGCAGCTGTCAGGTGGTTTGAAGGTGGGCGTGGCCGCAGCGCACCTCGCCAGGCGCCAGTACGCCAGTCCACACCTATGTTTACCTCCCCGCCTCCTGGCCGATAAGTGATTTTGTTTGTTT